>VWZI01007033.1:27352-42352 GCA_013396835.1 Psilopogon haemacephalus | reverse complement strand
ATTTCTCTGCTGTGCATGGGATGAGGCAATAAAGGAGCTTGAAAAGAAAGCTGCTCTCAGAGACGGTAATTCCATATGATAAGTTTTGTAGCAGCATCATATACAGCCAGTTAGAAAACACTTCCAAATCGGAGGCATCAAATTTCATACTATTTCATGTCAAAGATGCAGGGCTGAAAAGCTCCTATTAAAAACATGAAAACATGCCAACTGCAGGAAAGTGAACAACTGAGCAAAAAGTGAGACAAAGTGTTACTAATGTCTGCCAACTGGTATTATTCACAAGTACCATCAATCACACATGAGCAAGCTCCCTCACTGCTCCCCCAGAACATGAAAACCCAGCTCACCCCTAATTCCATCTTGCACAGTTGTCTTGTTTGTGGCTAAGACTCTGATCTATTGTTTGGTGGTTTCCTCTAGTTCCGCAAGTCAGTTTTAACCCTGGCAAGCCACGTTGGGGCTGGCAGCAAAAGGGGAGGGAAATCCTGTTCAATTAAAGCATCTTTGCTGCTATTTAGAATGCAGATGAGCCCCGCAGCAATGAAGAAATTAGTGTTTTATGGTGAAGCATTTATATAGTTTATTCTATATTTGAACCATAATAAATTACATCCATTTTTTACAAGAATTATAACTGACATGCTGTCAGAGCTGTACATGTACAGCCTTGGAAATATACATAATACTTTGAAAGCTGTCACATTCAGTACAGTTGTAAACATCACCCTAGGTTACCAAACTGTTATCTTCAGGTTTACTACTTCGGATAAACCATGGGATCTTCGCACATTTCAACCAGAGAAAAATCAATTCTCCCTCAAACAGTTGCACAGCAGCTCACCACCCGTGCTTAAATGCACAGCCTCATACTGGCTTGGATTCTTAGTCTGGGTCTGTTTGCAAAATACTCCTCCTGATTGTAGACTTTTTCGGTCTGGGAGAATACCAGAGTGACTCAGTGTCCTCTTGCGTGCTGGCATCCCTCAACCCAAAAGTGCCACTCTGGTTCTAAACGAGATGTTTTCCAGAAGAATAGATGCATGAAGTGCATTACAGGGTTATTTCTACAGTGCCACTTTTGTAGACTGCTCCTCACGAAATACTTAGCCTGTGCATGAAGTTGTCTTCTTCTCATAAATGTGCTGAATTGTTTAAAAAATATTATTGGAGAGTGATAACTTTGTTATGGGATTCTCTAGGAGGGTTCAAATTCTACAGAAACACTGTTACTCTTGATTGCACTCTTTAGGATGTTGAAATAAAGCTACCTCAAATGTTACCTAATATCTGAAATTATTTTAATTTTACTCCCTTGCACACATTCTGTTTCTGTTTTAAGGTAGAAACCAAATGTAAAAGGAATGAGTTTTCAACTGGAAATTTAATATAATGGATTAATGAACTCTTCTTTGGCCTTGAATGAAGATGATTTTAAACAGAGCTGTGACTGAGCTGTGGAAAGATGTGGTTAAATTGTGTTGCCTTCACCTCCAGAAGAAGTTGGCTAGGATCTTGTGGTGAGTTATCTGTCTGCAAAAATCTGCCCCAAAAAGACACTCAAGGGCTTCAGTGGGACTTGGGCTACTGCAGGGATCCTATAAGACTCATTGGGCTAAATGAATGAAAAGGTTTTAACAGCTTATTCCCATGTAAGAGGAATGTGAACCCAGGTTTTGTGTCCTAAGGAGAGCCTGGAGCTTGGGGACTAAGCGAAATGGTGTCCTGTTTCTACCCATCAGGTAGCATACTCTGGGACAGGCAGTAAAGTTGACATCTCCATCCAAGTGAGGTTTCTGGGTTTGCCCAGAGCCAAGTTTCAGGTCCCAGGGAACCAAAAGGTAAAGGAAAAAAAAACAAACAAAACCAAAGAAAACAGCATAGCAAATAGATGAATTGCCATCTGAGCTTGGCAGCAATGGACCTGGGAACATGAATGGAATTCAAGTTATTTCACCTCATCTACTGGCTGTACCTCCTTTTTGGGACAACCCTCAAGAGACTGCCTGTGTTTATAAGGAAATGCAATTTTTTTTTTTTTCTTTTTCACTTCAGATGGTTGATGCCTATACCAGAAAACCATCTCCTTGCATGGAGTTCCACCAAAAAGCAGGAAAATGTCTTTTCATTCTTTGTAGCTTTATTTGTTGAGGTTTGGTAGTGCCAAATGTCGTCAGGGTCCCACTGTGATAGGTTCTGCCACACAGAGAGAAGTGATGCCCAGCCCCAGGAGCGTCCATCCCCCAAGAGCACCCAAGAGCACCTAGAAATGCTTACGCTGTTGTTACAGTCAATTTCCTCCTCTTTTGAATCATCTGAATTCAGCTTGCATTATCCTTCTGTTATTTATGTAAATATTTAGATTAGGTAATATTTTATTCTACAGTGAATGACACCATAATCCTCCTTATTCTTTCCCTTTATCATAAATATTTAGTTTGTTTTTAGCTTGTGGGACTAAACACAACATCGTTTTCATTACTGTGAAATCTTCCCCTTTTCTTCTCCTGTAAGCATCCCTGGTCCCCTGGCAGTACTCTGCCTCCCAGAACATGCTAATATTGCTTGCATTACTGCAGGATTACCACAGTGAAGTATACACTTGGTATTATAATTCATAATGTTGCTTTAAAAGATTAACCACTCCCACGGCTGTGTCTGGTAATTACAGAGCAGACTTTTTTTCTTTTTCTTTCTTCCTTTTTTTTTTTTTTTCTTTTCCAACAAAGCACAGCACAAATTGACTGGCAAGGAGGAAAGTGTTTGGGGTGTGCTTTGTTTTTCAACCTCAGAGAAAACCAGATGCAAAATTGATAAAGGAGAACGGGAGCGGGTTTTAAGCTAAGATACTTCAGTATATTAGTAATTTAACAGATTTATACAAGGGAAATGGCACCGTCAGCCTCTGGAATGTCACAGACTGATCCAATTGGCAATTGCCAGCTCAGATGACTTCCATGAACAAATCCAAAATAATTAATAGGCCTTCTGGAGTTTTCCAGGCAAGCGAGTGTGCTGGTGGAAGAGCGTAAGTTGGTTTAGCCTGTCAAGGTTCATTCTTTTTCAAAACTCCAGTCCTCCCTTGATGCTCTCTAATGGTTTTTTGAAACACCAAAATGTTTTTGCCTGAACAACATCGCCCATTGTGCTTTAAGCTAAATGCATTTCGATGTCAGACACACTCCTGGTTTGAAAATGCCTGGTACCTACCCCTTCCTGAGGGGATCTCCAGGGAGGGTAGCCAGATTGACTGTAATCGGCCAAAGACACAGGATGGGTTCTTAATGCGATAAACCGATCGAGTGTGCAAAGTCACATTAATATGTGGAAACTTGATCAGCTTTTATTAAGGGATCAGGAAACGGTTTAATTGCTGAGTGACAAGAGCATGTGTTTGTTTAATCGCTTGTTTGTGTTTATTACAAAGCCTTGGGGAGCATGGTAATTCAACACATTGTTGCTGGAAAACGTGGGTCTGGCACCCAAACCTACTGCACATGACAGACCCTGGTCTTGTACCAGTTGTTGTTTCATCAGCACTTACTGTGATCCAGTTAGGAGAAGGGATGGCAGCACTTAGAGCCCCTAAGTGGGATTCTCCTTCCATTCTCTTCTCACTTGGTTTCTGCAGAGCCACATTGTGAGAAGGTTGGAGATCTTGCACTTAAATGAGGAATCACTCGCTGTCTGTTAAATGAAAGTAGCATTTAAAGATTCCTGCGTGGCAGAGCAATACTTAACGGATGGCTCTGCCTTGCACAGCTGGAGACATAATGGTTGCACGCTCCTACAGAAAACTCCTAAAAGATCCCAGAGCCTGAGGCAAAGTCCGTTGAAGATGTTGGTGTCTTTCTGTTTGCTGGGCTGGCCTTTGATCAGGCACTAATGCATAGTGATAGCTTTTCTATACCTTTTCTGAATGGAGTTGTAGTGTAGAATTGTTCCTTGCTGTAGGACTGCAGCAGCCCTGGGGACAGATCTGCTTTCTTGGCTGGAGCTGACCGGAAGCCTCAATGGTACAATGGTGCCTTGGCACTATGTTCTGGGGAGAAGTATTAGGTTTTCTGTGAATTTACATGAAAAGTCCCTGGCTGGCAATCATTGTAAATATAAAACTTCCTGAGATTCCTAATACTACTTTCCTGCAGATTCTCACCTTACTTGGGAAGGTAAGTTTTCCATAGAAGAGCACCACCTGGAAGTTTTCCTTCTGGTTTTCTCTAAATTAGCCATTTTAAATACTTTCTTGGAGGTGGAGGATAGAGGGTTGCTGACAATCAGGGTTCATACTGGCTTTTCAGTTCAGTATCCAGCACCGTGGAATGCATCTACTTCTCTAGAAGGAGCCTCAGAGTAGTCATATCAATATACATTACAGGGTTGTCATAACTCACTCATTTCCTGTTTCATACAGGAGGAAATACACTTGAACATATCTGTTGTATCTGTCAAGACTTCTCATTTGTCAAACTATTAGTGGTCCCTCTGTCAACATAAATAAATCCGTCCATAAATCTTGACAGGTATAATCATTTGTTGCATTTGAAAGGCAAGTCTCTAACATTAGACCCCTTTTGATTCCTAACGCAATTATCTTTAAAGAAAGACATTTCAGATGCCTTCTGAATCTGGCCTCTGTCAAATGACTTCCCCGCTCTTGCTGAGTTATCTGCTCTTACGAAGTAAGCAAAGGCATAGCTCCTGCTGTCAACTCTCTTGAAGACCACACGAATCATTGGCCTCACAGCAGCTCTATCCAGCAAGCATTTATGTTCCTGATTGTCAGACTGGGCTCCCGATACGCTTATTGTTCTTTACAACTAGGTCTCTCATTTCTATTCTCAGCCATTCTTCTGGCACCAGTTGTCCTTTCTTTACTTTTTGGGAAGCTATCAAAGAACATTCTTTGAAGGTATTCCATCTGACGCTGCTGGTCTTTTCAGCACTGTTGTCGTTGGCAAACAATCCATACCCATACAGGAGAATTAAGCCTCTGAAATAGATGCTTAAATATGGGCTAGCAATAACTTAAGATTGAATTCCGTAACACCAACACACGCTTTGCAACCTCCCCTGCTGCTCTGAAGCGCACTGAGCATCTCCAGCCTTGCAAAGCTCTCCAGAGAGGTATGAAGTGGCCTCATTTCTGTGCTTGATGGCCTTATGTTAGTAATTTGGCCTGCCTGATCAAGTTAACTGTTATCTAGCATTCACCAAGCTGGAATATGAAGTCAGGATCTTTCGCCAGGGTGTGGTGTCTCATCAGACAGCTCTGGCATACGACCCAGAAACTGGTCAGTGCACCAGTGCCAGAAGGCAACCAGTGAGTCCACAGACAGCAAGGCTTCCTAGCTTTCCCTGCCACACAGAAAACCTAAAGCACGTGCTTATGCAAATAAGAATGAGTCAGGAGGTTACTAGGGCTGCATCTGTGGGAACTGCACAGTTGATAGTGGATCCCCAGGGATCTTGCAGGATCTCTTGGTACCCAAGCTCCTGTGGTGTCATAGGCATGCCCAGCTTAGCCACGGGAAATTGGCTGGTGAATGTCGGAGGATCTTGAGTCTAATGTTTCCCCTTCAGTCTTCGAAGAGTGAAGAAGGGAAAACTCTAATGTTTTCCATTAAATATATTTAAAGTTCTTAATTTTCCCTCTTTCAAGTTTCCAGGCCTTCAAATCATCTGTGGTTTGCCGCAGCAAAGATTTTTAATTGACAGAATTTCAACTCCTGCTCTAAAGAGACTCATTACTTCACAGGATCTTCATTTTCATGGGGCCTTGATGCCATGTGGGATATTTCCTGCTTTCTTCAGTGGATCCTTGCTGCTGAAACTAATTTTTGATGAGCCGCAGAAGAAGCCTGTGTACCAGGAACAATTATTTTAGGGACATATCCTTTTGCTCTGGACCTTACGATGCTTTGTACAGGTATGTCCAGCTATTGAGTGTCAAAATGCAGCTACTCTATAAGATTCCCACCTGAACTGCAGTTTTTAACGCAGTCTAGTTATTAAGCAGTAATTTTGTTTCCATGCCAAGTCACAATTTAGGATAATATTTCACTGGAGTGGACAATATGCCATATGGTAGCCTTGGGAGCAAGTGAGGGAGCTCAGTCTTTTCACTTCAAGGCAGGAAATGTAGAGAAGTGTTTAGTTACATTTGTGTACCAAATTCTTTTAATTAAAATACTTAGCAATATTCAGTCAAAGGGGACTGTTGTCTGTAACCTTGCTGACAGAATGCATTAAGACTCTTGGCTTGTGAAATTTGTTGAAGTCCCTGAGATAAGCACCTTGTTTTTGAGAGGCTGCACAATATGGGGCATGTGCTTAAAAGCAGAAGTTCATCTGAGTCCAGATGAACCTACAACATGCCTGCAGGTGCTGATACCCTCGGAGGGTCTGCAGGACCCCACACCCTCTCACGTGAGAGCTTCTGAAGGTCTGAATTATGGAGGTAGATGCTAGATTAATCTATGCAATGGCCTCTTGCATCTGTGTCTGTCAATGCTCTCTGCGTAACCAGCATCCACTAGATCTCACCACTGCTGTTTCTGGTTCTCTTTCTCTGGGCCAGGAAGGATGCTTGGGCTCTACAGCTTCCTTTTCTGTTGACTGGCAAGATGGTACTTTGTCAGGTAACTGCTGTTGCCACCAACTGCAAAGCTCACTGCATCTATAGTATAATGACACTTTCTGAGCTGCTTCTTTACGTGTTAACCTACTTGGAAACAGAGGCTCATGTGCAAATTCCCTCTGTATTTTGTGAAGGCTGCAACATAAGCCAGATCTGAGCTGAATTTCCCTCTTCCAAGAGCCAGCTGAATCAAAATCCCCTGATGCAGACATCCCCAAATTTTATGGGTGCAAAAGATGTCTTGATCCAAATTTTGCAGTTTGCTCCCATCTCTGCTTAAAACATAAAATGTATGTTTTTAGGGAAAAAGGATATAAACATCTTGTTCATGTTTGAGCTGAGAATGTCTTTTTTCTGTAGGCTGTCAACACAACTTCAAATGCGTGCAGCCTGTCCAATCTGACAGACAATTTGCATATTTGTGGAATGCTAACGCCAAGTTACTGTATACATTTGTACATGAAAGCATTAGAAAGTTTGAAGGATTAAAGGTGGAAATGTATCCCCCTCGGCTTCGATTAAAGATCAAGACAGCACATCAATAGATGGCAGATGAATAAGTGCTGCCTTGCCGTTTGGAATGGCTTAACCCCAAAATAACAGAATCCAAGATATTTCCTAGGACACAAATAGCTGAAGGCTTCACACGTGCTAATTGCTGGAGCATTGCTTTTAGCCTTTTGAGAGTGTGACGTGGAGTCTGGCACGTTCGGTGTGAGCCCTCTGACACAGCAACCGTCTTTTTGTTCCACACTAGCTGTGTGCCTGGGACACAGCTAAAGCTCCCACGGTAAATGCGTCAGTGCCTATGGCTTGCGTCTTCCTCAGCTTGCTCTCAGGTCTTGGAAAGTTCTCTGAGGCCAGATGGAGGTGCTTGGCCCATAAAAAAGTGACTTACTTTGCAATGAGATGGGTGTCAAGAGGAGCAGCAGCAGGTGCTCGACGGTTTTCCTTAGAAAGATGCTTGCTTGGCTGCATGTGTCAAGATATATTTTGGATCCTGGCTCTAGACACATTGATTTGAAAATGGAGACTTCAAGTCTTAAAAACAAAATATGCCAAAGAACAGTTTGACATGGTTCCTCCTAAGGATCAAACCCGGGTGTTATTTATTTTACTTGTACCAAAAAATAACCGCAATAAGATATTTCTGCATTGGCCAATGGGTATAATTTAGGACCAGACATTGGCAGCACAGGACAGAGAAAGCAGGAGCTAGTCAAATCTTTCCCCCCATTCTTTGATCCAAAACATGAATATTCCTTTGATTCAGGAAGGGTTTGGCCAGCCTTTTTCGCAAACGGTTGCACGTCTCTGCACTTTCTGGCGGGGGGAAGTGGAAGTGGCAAAGCCTCAGATACCTGGGAACCAAGAGCTGAAAACTCTCCTGGAAACTTCTCATGCTCTAACGAAATTCCCGGGCCAGCTTCCAACTGGAGCGGATGCAGACACCCAGCCAAAGTGAACCACCAAATCTGTCAAGATTCAGCCGTCATTTACAGAAGAGGACTGGGATTTTCGAGGGAGTTTGTAGGAGCTGAACACCCAAATCCCTTTAAATCCCACTGGCGCTTTCGCTCCTGTCTTTCTTGTGCTCCACTGAAAATAATTGTCTGTTCTCTTCAAATATTTCAAAGACCTCAGGGAACGCTTTGATTGTAGATAGACCTCTCCACCAAAACTGCAAAAGCAGAAAATTTTAGCTGCAGTTGATAAAAGTCTCTAATTTAACACACCTAGGCAAAAAAAAAAAACCTCTGGCTACACCAGACCTCCTGACCACAGTGAGCTCTGGTGCTGTCACAAGCCTAGCTCTAGGTACCCTAGTTTGGAAACCTCAGCCTTAATGCATTCAGCACAAGTATGTTGTTGTTTTAAAACACATTAGTCCAAGGCAGAGATGCCTTTCTACTGGGAGCAGCGTTACACAGCCGGTCGCTGCCTGGATGCCTACTGCAGCATGGATCTGACAATTCACATGTAGGAAAAACCCTCTCATGCATTCAGAGTTTTAGATGACCTCCATATATTTGTTTAAAAAATAATTAGGCTTGCTTAGCTTTTGTACTGTTGCATTTTCTTTTCCCTTTTTTTTTTTTTTTTAAGTAGCTTTTCCTGTAGCACTCCCAGACCAGTACAATGCCGGCTTTTAAAAGTGATTTGTCTGTTACCAGGCAGTTTTAAACTTTTACTTCCTAAGTCCTCACAAACCACCAACACGAGGAGACTAAAAAAAAAATAAAATAAAAGAATTCTCCTGGGGATTGTTTTTATAGTAACAGTGAAAGCTTAAAATGTTGCAGCAGCAGCCAAGTTGTTTTTCTTGTAGTGGAAACAATACCAACAACTGGAGTCTACACACAAAACAGTTTAAAGTTACCCATAAAAATGACTAACAAATGAGTGCTACATTTCTTTTTATCATTTACTCTTTATAAAAAGTGACAGTTTGAAGGCTACTAATTTGGCAAGTTATTTCCCCTCTATAGTCGTGGTTGTTCAGTAATTAAAGGATATAGAGGACGCAGACATATACGTACTGGTACAGTCTAACAGTTTGGTGTGGTTTAGGGCACAGCTCAATGTCTTTCTTACCCTCTACTGGAAAGGTAGATAAATGCAAAATTTTAGTTGTAGGACAAAGCTTGTTCTCAGACAAAATTTGCAATTTGTGACTAGAGTCCATGTCCTGTGTACTTTCTGTTGCACTCCTGAAGTGTTCAGCATGAAGTTGTCCAAAGCTGTGTAGTTAACTCAGGGCACAGAGCAGTATTTTCCTCCATAAACAAATTACTTCTGGAGCACAGCTGAAATCGCGCACTTAAAATATTGTTAATTCCTAATATTAGTTGTTGAGACATTTTCATGTTGTCTACTTTAGTTAAGGAATTACTTTATTTCTTAATCTATTACCAAAAATGGTGCTTGTTGGTGTCTAAGACCCTCTGTCGCTCTTGAAAACAGCTTTTATGTTCTGGAGTCACTCAGGATGGGTTTTGAAATCTTGGCCTGATATTTCATCATCTATTTTCTGTCAGCAGCCCTTTCTATACCTGCAAGCATTAAAATATACATTACTCTCTCTGAAAGTAAAGAGCTAAAAATAACACAGGACTCAGTCAGCATAAAGGCAAAGCAGAAAACTGTTTGTTCAAGAGACTGAAGTAAGAAAACTTAAAGCTTTAGAGCAGGGAAATGCTTCAGACAGGACTTGCTGCAGTTGCTGCTCTAATTCTGTGTCCATCACAGATGGTGGCTGTGCTCCCAGCAGCTGGTGCAGGGATGCTTTGTGTGGCACATGAAAAGCTTAGGGACATCCGTCATAGCTTGGACTCAGTGACCCTGGAGGTCTTTTTCAACCTGGTTAATTCTGTGATTCTGTGAACCTTGGGGTATGACTAGATCTTGGCATCGTGGCACATGTTCCACTCTGTCCCTCCTTTAAGATGCATGATGCAGGACCAGTTCCTCTGGTAACAACTGTTTTACCTGTACAAGTTAGGTTTTGAAAGGCAAAGACAGGTATTTGTTATCAGGCTTGTTGCTGAATGCTGAACTTGGTCATCTGTCCTTCAAGTTCAATGTGCAAAGTGTTTGTGTGTTGAGCATTCACATAATGGTGTTGTAGCTATATATGGAGCTTACGAGGCACTACAGAAAAGGAAAAATAGCTCATAGTCAGAAACCTCCCCAGAAGCCTGCATTAGCTAAAAATTGCCTACTAATTTGCATTAGAGAGATAGTCCTGGTCCACAAGATTAAGCCAATCACTTTCCAAAGGAAAAAAAAAAAAAAAAATCTTAGTTCTGAGCACTTTTCAAGATGGTAGCTGTTCCTGTGAGGAACTCTGCTCCAGTGTATTTAAAGCAGAGTGGAATAATAACATCTCAATTGATTATACAAAGCAGGTTTTTTTTTTTTTTTTCCTTGGTGTTTTAGTTCTCAAAATTCCCCGAATACACTACACTGAAACTGTTCACTTGAGAAATTAAGTACCGTGTGTGATAAGACAGTCATGTGAAATTTTTAAGCTGTCATTAAAAACGATTATAATTAGGACAAACTATACGAAAACCCTCTAAAATTGAGACCCCAGTGAATTAAAAATTAAGGGGTATATTATGTATTATCATGTTGAAGGGCAGGGATTTACTCCTGTAACTCCCATTAACACTAATGTGAGTTGCATTCATAAATCCCCTTGCCTTGCGACAAGCCTACACCCCTTCATTTGTTGTCACTGAACCTCCTCAGCTCTTGAAGTCCTCCAACACGATGCTTCTGCCTGTGGAGAAGGAGCAGAACAGCAAATCAGAAGTTTAAACTCTTTTCCCTTACAAACGGAGGTCCTCTGATAGAGCCAGATGTAATTTATCTAAGCAGTAGCTGTACTCCCAGGAGTAAGATTTACTCAGGAAAAGTAACAGTCGCAGAGTCTGCTCTTCCCTCAACTCCTCCTGTGCATTCCCCCAGACTTAATAATTAAGGGTTGGACTGCTATCATTTTTATTATGCCTCCTCTAAATGCAGGAGGGATTTTGCTGGGGGTAGGTTTGGAAAAGTGTTTCAGTCAGTAGCCTTCTGAAGGAGCCATGTTCACAGCAGTGTGGCAAGCAAGCCCATACTGTAATGAGGATGCACACAAATTAAACAGCCCCTCAGCCTCGTGGGATGCATCTGAGCAGTGAATAGGAGTCCACCCAGGGCCTGCACTGGTCTTTGGGTCACACTCAGATGAGGGATGAGCTGCTGAGTTTTAGGCTGAAAAGAGTTCCTGGGTGATTTAGGATAGCTAAGGCTTTCTTATATAGCCTCGACATCAGAAATTATGTAATTTTTGTACCTTAGCTTTTACGAAAAAACGAAGAAAAACTTTAGTAACTAAACCCTAAAAGCTGAATTATTTCATTCTTTTTACAACTTGATCATTACACAGAAATAGATCGTTTTCATGCATGTGGTCAAGGAGCCCATCTCATGCTCTCTCATCATCCCATCTGCTCCTTTTACACCCTTGGATTTGGCAATTCTGCTACCACTAGAATAAGTTAATTCATCTGCAGCTTGGGTTTGCCGAGGGTCTACTAATAGCACTCCATAGAAATGGCCTGTTCTACTGCTTTTATAAATGAACCCATACTACTTCTATTTAAAATACATTTAAAGAGTGCTCATATTACCACACTATACCTTAGAGAAAAAAAAAAAAAATTAAAAAAAAATTAAAAATCACCCTACAAACCACAGCTTTTACCTTGTACCTTTCCATGGTGTTGCAAAATTGTAATTATACTAATACACTACATTCTTTGCAACGTATTTTTCCCTAGAGGGCAAAAATAAATAAATCTAAATAAAATAGATATATGTGGAGTCAGTACATCTCCTATTTTCCTAATTAGCATCTGAGCAAAATGTTTTTCCTCCCTGTTGCCAAGCCAGGAAAAAAGCACTGATGAATTTTCAAGCAAAGTAATGACTGCCAGGTTTATTTCTTTATTGGTACCTGTGGATCCTGTTGTATTGCTTGTTAACAGATGCAAGCGGGCATTATAAGTATTACATCAGGCAATAATATAGAAACCCAGGCAGTTCCTAAGCAACAGCCCAGCAGTGATTCCTGCCAGCAATTCTCCAGGATTCCCTCAGACACAGTAAGTGAAGAGGAGTTGGACAATATAGTCTAATTTCGAGTAAGGAATAAAGCATGAAACTGGTGATTTTCAAAATCATATTTTTGCAGATTTCTTACCAAATCAAAAGAGCTAAAATTGAAAACTGTCAAAAACATTTCAGCTCAAGAGCTGCACAAACTTTCCTATTGTTCAGGCAGCTAAACAGACACAGCTAGTTTGCTTTGTACCTTGCCCACGACAATAATGAAAAATAAGGATCATAATAATAGAGCTTCTTCAGCTTATCGGGCTAAAAGTGGCTTTTGTGGTGTTTCCTTTTGCAGACTCACTCAGCAGCTTAGCCTAGAAGTAAAACATTTTTCGTCTCTTCTGTGTGGATTCCACAGTCAGTCAAATCTGGGTGCTGATGGAAAGACACACAATGAACTGTTCTGTTTGAGCCATGTAGGCTCGATGTGCGCGCACATAACTCTGTGTGTACACCACACCAGATAAAAGCTGCATTGCAAAGCAACCTCACTCTCAGATGTCAGTAGCTGATACAGTTTCGTAGCCTACACATTGCATATTGTAAAAAGGACATCTGCTTTATATATAACTGGGGATTCACTGAAGCAGCAGAGCTGAGATCTCTTTTTATTAGCCATGACTTTCCTTGCAATGGACCAGTCCAAGCTTGAACTCGCTCAGTTCTTGGAAAGCATTGTCTCCACACTTTGGTTTAGTCCAATATGGCACTCTGTGTCAAGTTCAGGTTTTTAGCCAAACTTCTATGAAGGATAGTACTCTTTCATCTAAGTATGAATAATGTCCCTTCAGAAAACAGTTTATATTTAGAATAAATAAGAACAGACATCCATGCACATGAGCATACACTTACGGACCCAAATGCATGTGCTTCCAGGAGCACAAACACGAGCAAACAAGAGGGAAATATTGTAAACCAGATGTTCCCTGGGCTTGAATGCTCCATTGGATTCCATACACCATGTAAGGTTCTGGTCTGCTAAGGCAGTAGAAGTAAGTTTGACATAGGATCTTGCAGTGCTAACAGCTTCATCTTGCCTGGGAGGTGGGAAGTGGTTGCTTTCTGCACTGAAGTCTTTGACTTTTTGCAGAAAGAATTATGATGTTTCCAAACTAAAATTCTCTTTTGAGGTATTTGAATTATGGACCAAAGTACTTTCCTTTTAGGCCAAAAATAATCATGCTTATTCACAGGAGCTATCCTTGCATCCTTCAAGCCTCATGTTCTCTATGCTTGTCTTCTCCCCTCACCCTCCAAACTTGTTTTCCAGAAGCATATTAAGAGCATGCAAGATGGAGATAACCAAACTCCTGGATGCTGCATGGTGCATGGCTGAAGAGGCATAAGGTGTCAAGGCACCCAGACTGTGACTCCCACCAAGGTACCAAATCAGTGGTTGTGATTTAATGTTTTTTCTCTACCAAGCTGCTCCAGTTTTTTCAGGTGTTAGATATTTTTCATACAAGCAATAAAATATGCTTTGAAAAACAGACACTTTCTGCACCTTAAAAGATGGAAGTGAGATACACATTTCAGTGAAAAACTCAATTTTAATAAAAAAAAAAACAATTTTGCTTTTACAAAGTCACCCAACCATACAACTCAATCCACACCATTTCTGTGTTTCCATCTGCTCATCCTTTCCCTCCTCATCTCCAAGCCATTCTTTGCCTGCCTGATATATGTTGACATGAGAATTATATCACTAAGAAGTACGAATGCTTTAGCTGTAACTGAAAGCCAGGTTGCTATTCCTAGCATGGAAAGTTAAATGAAATCATGCTGTGAGTGAATTCCTATTGATTTCTCCAGGATTGATCAGAAACATTTGTCAAACTTTTGTTTTCTTTCTGTCCTACATCTTCTTTAGACACAGAGTTAAACATACTAAGGAACGTTTACATCTCAAAAACGTGTTCTAAGGTCTATATATAAACATACATGTAATAAAAGTGGCTGGTGATTTATATTATCTATATACAGTCAGATACTTTATTTTCTAAGCCAAGGTTTTAAAAAATAGGTGCCTCAATTCAGACACCTAAGTCTATGTTTACAGTCTTTGGTTGTCTGATTTTCAAACATGTTAGTGATCAGAGACACTTTTTTTTTTTTTTTTTTTTTAATGTATTAAACCCAGAGAGGGAAAACTAAAGAAGATTATAAGCAGACGAAAGATGCAAAGGTGAAAATAAGAAAACTACAAATCTACATTTTTTTCCCCCTCCACACTTAATTGAAGAGAAGGTGTTGCAGTGGTTGTGAGGCACATGAGCAGAACCCAGCAGATTTATGCTGGCTCACTGAATTCGACCTGAAGCCCTCCTTTGAACCATTTGTCTTCTTCTCCTCTTTAGGTTCACACCGAAGCCCCCGGTTTCAAAATGGTGTGCATGCTTCTGCACCTAATGTATATGCATATTCATTGTGACTGCATATGGAAATGGAGCATCCATGCCAACAGTTTTACAGCTAACAGGCGTTTTGCATGTGTGAGTCTCTGAGGGTTGTGTGCTATTGGGGTAATTGCGCGTGTAAATCCAGCGGGCAGTTGCACAGCCGCACCATGCACAGCTGCAGTACTACTTTCAAGGGTCTTAAACCAACTAGCAAAAGAGAGTGAGAAAACTGATACATTTCTGGACACCTGGACCTGGAAATAATAATAATAGGAAAGGAAAAAAAAGTAAAAAACA
>VWZI01007033.1:0-10724 GCA_013396835.1 Psilopogon haemacephalus | reverse complement strand
TTTTTTTTTTTTTTTTCCAAATGGCTCTTCCAGTTTGTTGTCAACAATATGCTATTGTATGAGCAAACTCTTCTGCATGATAGCTCCAGCACACAATGATCAAGGGTTATGTGTCTGAAGATGCAGCTATGATCCTGAAAGAAGAGTGTCAAGGAAAGGTGATCCTCTACATCTAATGCTTTCCCCTGTACTTTCCTCTTTGGATGCTCATTTCCTTAAAGCCCTTGTAGGACTAGGGCTTAGGGTTTAAATTGTGAAGCAGATGTGGACACCTGTGAATGTGTCTTTGCACGTTGTTGTTGCAGGATTTGAGTCCCTGTGCAGGAAATGAGGCCCTGCACTGTCCAGGATGATTGATGTCACAGAATGGTGGGAGTCGGAAGGGACCTCTGGAGATTATCTAGTCTGACTCTCAGCATCCACTGTTTGTAAGACATGGGGTAACATGGACTACATCTGCAACTATGAAGCAGTTCACAGTACTTTAACTAGGACTCCCAGCAAGTCTAGTGATATTACCAACCAAGAAATTAAGATACTGCCCTAGCAGATGGAAATTATTTTCAGATCTTCTCTACAGAAAAGCATCCACAATCTCCACCACTCAAATGAGAGCAGGAGGACAGATTTTTTTTACCAATGATCAGCTTTGATGAGAGTATCTATCCCCAGAACTTCTCTTCCCATTTCTTTGTATCTCTCCAAGAGCATGAAAAAGACTCAGCACCAGACCTCTGGTTTTTTTCCCCCTCTAAAACTATGAAAACTCAAATTTATTTTCTAGTCTTTTGGGCTCCAAGAGCCCAGGCTCATTCTTCTTGGCTGTTTGGGCCAGAGATACCAACTGAGATTTCTGGACACACCAGCAGCAAGAGGGGAAATATTTTTCTTCCTAATCCATACCCAAGGCTGCAATGCACAGGCTGTGTTCTCCCTAGGTGCTAATGCTGCCTCGTGAAGCAGAGGGAAAGCAGAATATCCTCGGCTCACTGTGCTGCCTACAGAGATGCACAGAATGAAGTTCTGCCTCCCTTGAAGTCCCTTCACTTTTACTAACCCAGCACTAACCAGCATGGAAAATATCTGAAGGCATGGCATTTACACATTTAAGAAACAGCAATTCATTTCAGTTCTGGCAAAGCTAAATATGGTTATAGATTTGTTCGTAATTATTTTTAGAGCAGAAATTCTGTTTGTTTGACAATATCTGAAAAATGAAATACCTGGGGCAACATCACTGAGTGCAGCTGGTACATGGGAAATACTTGCTGTAATTGTGAGGGGTTTATTTAATACCTCTCAATGCAGAGTTAACTCGTTCAGTGAGGACAGATCAGCTGATGGGGCTGATAGTGTGATCCTCTCTGTCCCACTACATCAGCTGCCCATGCTGTCCTGCTGGTGCAAACAGGACTGCACTTCCCAAGGACTGAGAGCAAGGTCCCTCCCTAGCCTTCCTGTAGTCCCCTTTCAGATACTGGAAGGCTACTCTAACGTCTCCTGGAAGCCTTCTCTTCTCCAGGCTGCGGAGCCCCAACTCTCGTAGCCTGTCCTCATAGCAGAGGTGCTTCAGCCCTATGAGCATCTTTGTGGCCACCTCTGGACTGGCTCCAACAGTTCCATGTCCTTCCTGTGTTGGGGGCTCCAGAACTGTATACAGTACTCTAGTCCAACCTACCACCCAGCCCTATTCAGTCAACTAGCCCATGGCACTAAGTTCAAAAGACATGTAGATGCAGTGCTGTGGAACATGGTTTAGTGATGAACTTGAAAGTGCTGGGCTAATGGTTGGACTCAATGACCTTGAAGGTCTTTTCCAGCTTAAATCATTCTATGATTTAACTTTGCAAACATTTAATTAAACTTTCTGCCTCCATATGCAATAGGTATTGGTCCCTTTGACCAGGTAAGCAAACAAAGGCATGAGGAATCTACACCAGTAACCTACAGCTTAAGCTCTTTTAAAGGGGAAGACAAACCAGAGGTATCCAAAGTCAGCAATGGAACCACAGGTGTGGGTCGATCTGGAACAGAGAGATGCACAGCACCACCTCCTGCAGCCACGAGCTGAGGACAGCAGATGAATCTCTGGGCACAGCTGTGCAGGTGAGACCTAGAATCCTGGGACACCAGAGGGATGGCACTGGGCTTTTGTGCCACAGAGATGCAGAAGTCTCTGGGCTGGCCTAGCTGTGAGCTGAAACGCATAGGCAGGACATTTAACAAACTTCCTCTTCTCTTCCCACCCATCTGCACTTTCCATGACCTCTTCCTTCCGTCGGTGAACGTAAATTGAATTCGGCACCTTTAAAGACCCTTTCTGGATCCATAACATTCATGACCGTGCTGTAACCATGAATGAAAAGCTGAGAGAGAATATGGTTTGTATCCAAGGGCTTTTTTTACCTTTTATATGTTTACATATACCAGCCAATGGTCAGCAAATAAGCGCCACAGCTTGTAATGAAACGTTGGAACCATCTGTTTTAATCGGCAATTTAATTTCACTGTGAAATATTAAAGTTGTTCTGATGGTTGGGTTGGTATGGCTGCTTCACGTAGAAAGGGTTGAGTACCCCAGAGCAATTACACTGCACCAAGCACATGCAACGGGTATTATATCCTGTATTGCTATTTTCCTCCATTAAAAACACTAAAAAGCCTTTTTAATACAGCATGACAGAGTTTTAGCTCTCTTGGTTTTGTTAGAAACAGGTAGCAGATGCTGAGGACAAACATTAAGGATCCTTTTCAAGAGCAATATGAGTTTTTAAAAGCGCTAAAAATATAGAAAGTTTTAAAGAGCTAGCATGCAGTGAAGCAAAGAGGGGCTGAGGAAGAGGAGAGGATTTCCATATCATGCTGAGGGAAGTGTCCCAAGCATGTAGCAGTGCCTGTGTGACAGTATCTGGTTATTCCCTCAGCAATGAATTAATCTTTGCAGCAGCAGAAAGCAGCTGGGCATGCAAAGTTTCTGCTGTTTTGCCTGCTTTGCTGCAGCTCAGCAGGGCAATGGAGAGGCACCTCACTTCAGTGTCATCTCCTGCAACACATTAAGTCAACAAATCAACCACTCCTTACATTAGTAAAATGACAGAATAAGACTAAGCTGTGAGAAGTTATTTCACATCACTTCTGACACTGACTTTTTGCCTTTACCAGCAGCTGAATTATGGCACGGGACTGAACTATCCACTCTTGTTTACAGCAGTGCTAAATTTAGGCAACTGATCCCTCTTTCTCTGCTCCAACATCACAGCCCTGCTTGGTGTCTTCAGGCCTCTGAAGCGACAGCAGCTGAGAAAGGAAGAAACCCCCTCATAAGCAACCATTATTCCAAGTTATGTGCCACTTATTTTTGGCAACTGGGCAAGGTCAGCACAGCATGCTGGTAGGTAACCACCTTCCTTATTGTCACATGGCTTGAGCCCTTCAGTTGGTGTGTGCCTTGCAATACCATGATGCCTTCAGATAGTTCTTACTGAGAGGAAGCAACTCCTTTTTCTAGCTCTACCAGCAGAGCAAGCCTGGCTGGAAAGGACAGCCAAATATTGGTCTTTCAGCAAGCGCAAGTTTTCCCCGTCAAAAATTTCACATGTGACCTTGAATAGGACCCATCACTCTTGTGAGCAGCCTCACATGTCAGGGACCTACTCTGCCTCTCTTCTGGGCTGGATATCTAACTGCTCTCATGAGGCCTTGAGTGACTTGTTTTAGTAGGAGTTGTCCCTGCCTATGGCAGGGGTTTGGAAATGGATGAGCTTTGAGGTGCCTTCCAATCTAAACCATTCTATGATTCTATTCTAGGATTCTATGACTGGGGTGGATATAGGGCAATAACAAGGAGCTTGAGTCATTAATGTTGGTGTACCCAAAATACAGAGCTTTCCTCCATGTGCTGCAACTCAGGTGTCTGTCAGGGGTCTGGCAAGAGGGGCATGCACATATTTTCCCCTGCTTGAAACTCCCCATCTCAGAGGCAGAAAGCATTGCAGCCCTACAGACCTGACGCTTTAGCTAATCTAAAGCCCTGTAGGGAGTTGGGGCTAATTAACTCAGCACCGTGGCATGCTGACATAACTGTATGGCTTCTGGGACCCAAGCTAGTATTTCTACCCATCACTCTGCTGCACTGCATGATCTATCTGCTTGGCCAAAGCTTGCTCAGGGCTCCCTAGCAGAGGCTGGGGAGAAGCAGGGACGGCATATACCAGCTACCCTCCACCCCCAGATTCTGCAGCAGTTGCTTTCCATCCAACCCATGGCCACATGTCACCAGGTGTTATTTAGAGTATGTGCTACTTGCAATGCTTTTTCACTGAACATAAGCTGGAAATTACTGATTTTTACCTTACACAGCTAGTATAAAAGCACTAATGTCCTAATGAAGAGTCTCACTTAGCTAAATGCTTCATGCAGCTGAGTAAAACAAAGAATTTTACTAGAGCTTAACCCAGTCGTTAATAAGCTTTTTAACCCTGACCTTTCAAATCAATGATCTACCACTGGTTTTACCTTTCAAGAAGGAATTCCATTTTCAAGTGATAAAACATATTTTGCACTCCTTACAATCTAATGATTATTCTCAGCGTTACTGGATAGATGAGGCCATCAAACCATTAGAAGGTATAAAATGTATTAATGTACAGCATTCATGGCTACATTTGCTTTAGAGTCAATAAAAGGGAAACAATTTATAAAGGGCATTTATGCTCATTACAGAATATCAATAGATTGTTTCTCCCATCGTTTCTGAAGTATGAAGGACTCCCTTTTGTGATGGATAGGAAAGGATTTGCATAAGCTCTCTGCTTAAGCCCTGAAATTCTCCAGCACAAAGCACTGTTCATGGCCAAGGCTTTGGGCTGGGACTTTGCAAGGTGGTATCCAAATATTCTTCCTTCCTAGGGGACTGAGCATCTCAATTTGGGAGTTCTTCACAGCTAGGTGAAGGTTCTGTAGACACCTGTGGTGATTTAGCACCAGATGCGAATTATCACAAGGCTGTGGGCCAATATGATTGAGGTTGGAAAAGAAGAAGAGAGTGTATTTGTGAGGAAGGTCAGGGCTGGAGAACACAAATGATCACAGAATCACAGAATGTCAGGGGCTGGAAGGGACCTTAGAAGCTCATCCAATCCACTGCCCCCCGCTGCCAGAGCAGGATCACCTATACCAGATCACTCAGGAACACATCCAGGTGGGTTTTGAATATGTCCAGGGAGGGAGACTCCACAGTCCCCTTGGGTAGCCTGTTCCGGTGTTCTGTCATCCAAATGATGGCAAAGCTTTGCAAAGTACCTTTCTAAGTAGGAGGAAAAGAGAGGCTGCTCGATGCCTATGGGGTAAAAACCAGAAAGGAATTATGTGTGGAGTAGAAGGGGTGGTAGGAGCACTGGCACTACAGCTAGAGAGAGAAATTTCATAGTCTGTCCAAGTGAATAACTCAATTAACTGCAGAACTAAAATCTATGAAGAGACGAGTGATTAAGGCACTGGCCTGAGTCTCAGCAGACCTGGATTTGGTTCCTGGCTGTTTTCTGATTTCTGTCTGACTTTTGGCAAGCCTCTTCAACTCTCTGCGCCTTGGTTTCCCATCTGTTAAAGAGGAATAATAATATTTCCTCTCTCTCTCTCCTGCCTATTCCGGCAGCAAGCTCTTCTGGGCAGGCACCGTCTCTCTCACAGTGTGTGTACAGGACTTTGCTGGCAGGGTTTTGATCCTTGCACTAAAGCAGGACATACAGGGATGAGCAGTGCCATGCCACAGAAGGCCACTTATGAATAGTTTCTGATGACGAGGGGGCTGAATGATGTGATTTAACTTGCTAAACGGATTTATTGGTATGGGTTCTTCAAGGACAAAAGAAAAACAATCTCCATCGGTTAATCAGAGAAGTGATTCACACCTCTGTTAAGATTTGTGAGAGCCTAAACTTGCTGGACCCCTCAATTCAAGAGAGATATCGAGGTACTGGAATGTATCTAGAGAAGGGCAATGAAGCTGGTGAGGGGCCTGAAGCAAAGCCCTCTGAGGAGAGGCTGAGGGGGTTGGAGGTGTGCAGCATGGAGAGGAGGGGGCTCAGGGGTGACCTCATTGCTGTCTACAACCACCTGAAGGGAGGTTGTAGTCAGGTGGGATTGGTCTCTTCTCCCAGACAACCAGCAACTGAATGAGGGGACACAGTCTCAAGTTGTGCCAAGGGGGAGGTATAGGCTGGTTGTTAGAAAGAAGTTCTTCCCAGAGAGAGTGATTGGCATTGGAATGGGCTGCCCAGGGAAGTGGTGGAGTCACCATCCCTGGAGGTGTTTAAGAAAGGACTGGATGGGGCACTTAGTGCCATTGGCTAGAGCTGGGTGATAGGTTGAACTGGATGATCTCGGAGGTCTCTTCCAACATGGCCTGGCCTATCCTATCCTATCCTATCCTATCCTATCCTATCCTATCCTATCCTATATCCTATCCTATCCTAAAGGCAGAAACATTGCAGTTTGCGAGAACAGAGAAAACATTAACCACAGTACAAAAGCAAAGCTGGCCTTCTCCATTTCTCATCTTATTCCCTTTACAGGCTGGCTTCTTTGTGTGGACTGACCTTTTCCATGTTTCTCACTGACCAGCCATCTTCTTGCTGCACAGTAGCTTCCCATGCATGCACATGCTCGCAGCAAGCTGGTAGGGTGAAATGGTGACCACTCACGGCCACACAGCACAAGCAAGACTAGGTCATACCAGTTGCAGAGCACTGGTTTAAGAGAACAACCAACAAGTAGATAAAATTATATCTCAGCTGCAGAGACTTTCTGGTAATAAGCAGTCCCAATTAGAAATGCAAATGTCACTGAAAGGGAGCATGTCTGTTGACAGTAGACTTTGAGGAAAGCTTTGGTTTTAGTGCTAGTAAATTAATCTTTAATTATGAGCATGCCTCCCTTCTGAAAGGAGTGCCTTGCACATGCTGAACTGACAGCATGGGAGAGTTTCTGGCTGTTGCTTTCCTCTGCCACATGAAATACCTCTCTCTAGTGAAGGAGAGGAGAGCCTTCTCACCTGCTGGTGGATTAGTGCTCTAGCTGGGGCTGACCAGTGTCATTGACTCTCCAGATACAAGAAGTCATCAACTTGCTAAAAACATGGGCATCAAACCATCATGACTCCCATGTTTTTATAAGAACCTAGATGAAGAATTATCAAGGTTTGGGGTTTCCAACAGTCCTTACTCCTCCAGTCCTGTCTATCTTCTCTGGCTTGGTTGCCTACCCTCCATGCAGAGCACATTGCACTTCTCAGAGCGAGGCTCACAAGCTGCTACAGGCCAGCAGTGAAAATGTCCACTCCCGTGCTGGCTGGATTATTAAAATAACATTTCCTCTTCCAAGTAAGTAAATAAATCTCACTGGCAAGTTTGTCTTGTGACAGCCAACATCTTGTCTCCCTGAGAACTGAGCTGGTGTCCTGCAAAGCTGAAAAATCCAACACTCTCAAACCTGAGTGCAACAGCCAAGAGACACACCAGATCCATGTGCTGAAGAAGTAGAAGATACAATGAAGTAGAGCAAATATGTCCTAGATATCCTGCTATTAAAGCTACAAAAATAGTTTCATTTCTGGACATTAATATGTCTTGCAGTCATTTTCCCAACAAGCTTTTGGGGTTGGTTTTTTTTTTTTTTTTTAGCCTACACCTAAAAGATTTTGCCCTAAAACCTTCATTGCCCTATAGATGCCATGACTGCACACCCACCTCGGAAGGCCCAGAACACCTGGTTTCAGGCACAAGAAGGAAATCAGAACATACCTTGTCATAAATATGCATATGTGACATGAGAACCTGCTGCCTTCTTGGAGAGATGCCATAATTGACGGCGCAAAGTACAACAGACTTCACATCATCACTGGTGGATCAGAAGAAGAGAGGTAACTGAAAGGCTAGAAAATTACAGGTTTACTGACATTCTGCTCAACCTTACCCATTCTTTATTGAAAAGAGATAATAAGTATCTATAGGAGAGCTGTCTTAAGGCTCCATTCATTGCCTCTCGCTAGCCCAGCTGAGAAGTGGTATAATATAACGCACGCCGGCATCTGGCGTGTCATTTAATTACACCTTCAGCTTGCTGGGAAAATGTTTGAAGTGTCAAGGTAAGCAGACTATAAAAATATATTTCCATTGCTCCAGGAGAGCTCCTGCAATGGCAGGCAGAGAAGACAGGGCCTGCTCCAGCCATTACTCTGGGTCTCTGTGAGGAAGATGATGCAGAAGAATCTAACTCATGAACAATTGTCACCCTTTGAGGAGGCACCATCTGCTCCTGGCAGCTTGGCTCCAATTTTCCCAGCAGACACATGGGAATTCTTCTCCAAATAAACCACTGGTGTTAACAGGAAAACAGTAGCATTGGCTCCAGTTAAGTTGTGCCTTCTCACTGAATTGATCCTGTTCCTTTAACAAAGAGAAAAAAAAAAGTCAAGGGCATTAAAATGCCTGCACCACATACAAAGAGGCAGGTGGGACTTGTTTTAGCTCATCTATTGGGCATGTGCTCTGCTCTGCACTGAGAGGCTGTTAGACAACACCTGCAGTGGGAATAAAGATTGACCTGTTATTAGGAAGAAGTTCTTTACTCTGAGGGTGGTGAGACACTGGAACAGGTTGCCCAGAGAAGTTGTGGTTGTGCCTGGATGCATTCAAGGTCAGCCTGATCAGGGCTTCAAGCAGCCTGGTCTAGTGGAAGATCGCCCTGCCCACAAAAGGGGAGTTGGAACTTGATGATCTTTAAGGTTCTTCCCAACTCAAACCATTCTACGAGTCCATCATTCTATCACCTGTGTTAGTAGGCACTTTGGAACCAGTGGTGTCTTTCGCCTTGGGCTGACTCAAGGAGCCAGTGAAACTGATCAGCAAACCAAAGAGCTGGGACTTGTATTTTCCCAATGAAGCCCAGTGGTACCCTCTGTTAGCCAAGGACAACCTGTGTGCTAGCCAGCAGTTGAAGACTTCCAGGTTCCTGTCACTTCTGTGCTCCTACTGCTGAGAAAAAAGGGTAAATTTCACATTTCAGAGACAGCTGTGATGAGACAGTTGTCCCCATCCTGTGGTGCTGGGGGTACTCAGCTGCATTTTGCTTAAGCTTTGCAAGCATTGCTCCTGCAGCACCCTTCTGGAGACAGCCAGCATCCTTCTGCTCCACTCCTTGCCATGACTGCTTTTAAGTCACCACATACTTAAAAGCTCAGTCCTCACTGTCACTGTGGTGAGATAAGATTGGCTTCTTTACCAATGCTTCTTCTGGGCCTTGGTGTTGTACACATGAGGGGCAGGAGTATATAGCATGGTCAGGGGGGCCTCAGCATCACAGCCCAGTTCAGTCTGCTAAAGCTGCAGGTACCCTCAGCGCTTGCTAAACCAAAGCTGACCCCTGAGCCTTTGACCCTGCAAGGCAGTGAAACAAAGGGGAGTGCATAAGGGCCAGACTTGCGACAAGTAATTGAGGGGAAAGAAATAAATCACAAGATTTTTCTCTGTGTGTGTTGTTGGGGGCGGGGGGAAGGAAAGGAGAAGAAAGTTCAACACAGATATTAGTCACCGCATTTTGTTCTTACTAATGGAAATTTCTCAGAAACCAAAATAAAGGGTGTTGTACAAGAACCTGAAGAGAATAAAATTAGCTAGAACCCACATCCTAACTTCTACACCCAGTGCACAAATGCAGGTGTCTGCAGCTGAGCATGGTATTTTTGTTTCAGCTCACCCGAGGTATGAGTCATTTCCATCAAAAGAGGAGGATGCCTTGATCTGTGTGCAAGCGAGCGCTGGAACAGCAGCTGTTGGAGCAAATACAAACATCCATGCCAAGGACTGTAAGGAGGGAGTTTATCTAATATGTAAACAACCACCTGCTGCAAATGAAAAATTACACCCACAGCCACCTGAGTAAGATAAGCATGTGATGGGGGGAAATGAAGAGAGAGATTCATGATTAATTTGTTGCAACTTTTGAACCAAACATCTCTTTTGCTCCGGAACAGTAAGATGCACAAGGAAATAGCTCTGCTTCCCCCAGACCTGCTCAGCAGCATTTACTTCGCCTAAGTAATTTTCTTTTCTTTGCTAAGTCTGGAGGAGATGAAAACACCAACCCAAAGAAGATAATTAAAAGCTAAATGAAACCACATACAGCTGTGCTACTACATGGCTAATGAACATGCAAATATATACATATGACAAGGATATAATGCAGGCTGGCTGCCTTGAGTGGTTGCTGCAGATTTCCAAGAGCTGGAAACGCTATTGATTATAACTGAGCTAAACTTCCTGCCTCCAGACTTCAAAGATCAGCCTCAGTATAAGCATCACACAGGTCCTCAAGCCATTTTTCATCAATTCCACGTTCCCGTATGCTGAGTGGCCACACATAGGATGGGAGATGTCCCCTTGGCTGCTGAGTGCAGGCTCCTTGGCAGCTGGGACCGGTACCTTATAACACTCCTTGGCAACTTGGCGTGCTCCATCTTGCTGCCAGTCAGGATTTTGGTGTTGTGGGGTTTATCTATCTGGGATATTTACTTTTGCCTTCCAAGTTCACTTGGTAAGATGTTGATATGGGGAGGGCACACGCCTGGGTCAGCTAAGGCTGTAGGCAACATGTATGAGGCAAAGCTTCAGGTATCCTATAAAACAAAAGCCATGAGCAGCATGGAGAGGCATCAGACCAGACAAGAT
>VWZI01007032.1:53260-119619 GCA_013396835.1 Psilopogon haemacephalus | reverse complement strand
GGGGGGGCGGCCCGGCGCGGGGCCCGCCCGGGGGCAGGGGTGGGAATGATGGATGAGGGGGTGGGGACCACATCTGGGGAAGGGTGGGGACCCTGGGCAGGGCGGGATGGGGATCCTGGAGGAGGAGGAACGGGGACACTGAGTAAGGATAGATGAAGATGCTGGACAAAGAGAGATGGGGAAACAGAACTAGGGGGGGGGGAGGACCCGGGATGAGGAGGGGTTGGGGCCCTGGGCAAGGAATGATGGGACAGTGGATGAGGAGGGATGGGACCCTGGACGAGGAGGGATGGGACCCTGGGCAAGGAGGGATGGGACAGTGGATGAGGAGGGGTTGGGACCCTGGGCAAGGAGGGATGGGAGCAGTAGAGGGATTGGGACCCTGGGCAACGGGGGATGGGGACAGTGGATGAGGAGGGGTTGGGACCCTGGGCAGGGAGGAATAGGGACACCAGATGAGGAGGGATGGGGACCTTGGCCAGGGTAGGCTGAAGACCCTGGACAATGAGTCTGGCCCAATGCCACATTGCAGGGCACACAGGAGGGAATCGCAGCCCCGGCCCCAGTTCGGCTGCCACTGCCCTTCCTCTAGCCCTGCTCTCCTCCTCTCTGACGTCCCCTCACCGTTCCCCTTCCCCTCTAGGATTCCAGCGGGGATTGTTTAAGGCTGGGAAAAGCCACCCCAGCTGCTGCAGGGAGCCGCCGGCTGCAGCCAGACGGCCGGGCCGGTCACGGTATTTCTGGGAGCTGCGATGAAGCTCGGCGACGCCAGGGGAAGCCCAAACGGCACCAGCTGCCCTTTGGCTTCCCAGGGCCAGCGCTGATGGGGGCGGTCCGGCCCCCAGCCCCCAGCCCCAGGGTGGTCCTAGTCCCCAGGCGCTGGCGTGGGTTTTTTTCGGGGGGATCTGGCTGGGTCTCCAGGGAGGCAAAGAGGCAAATAGCNTGCCCCCCAGGATGGAAACCATGCCCTGAGGAGCTGTGTGGCTGCTGCACTGGCCTGGGGAACTGCACCCCAAGGCAGAGGTATCTGTGCTGGAGCATTTCCAGGCTGGGACCCTTAGGAAATGGTCTTCTGAAATCAGGGAGGGGGTCCTTGGATGAGGGGAGATGGGGATAGTGGATGGGGAGCCTGGATAAGGAGAGACAGGGAGCCTGGATGAGGAGCTTGGATAAGGAAGGACAGGGAGCCTGGATAAGGAGGAACAGGGAGCCTGGATAACAAGGGACAGGGACTCAGGGTGAGGAAAATGGAGACCCTTGATGAGGAGGAATGCAGATCCTGAACAAGTAGGGATGGAGGCCCTGAATAAGGAAGAATGGGGACCCTAGGCAGAGCAGGGAGGGAATGTGGACCCTGAACAAGCAGGCCACCACCACCAATTCCTGATAATGCCAGGGTATGGAAGCCAAATCCCTCACTGTCTGCCTCGAAGCCTGGGCTGGGGTGAGGAGAGGCTCGGGAGCACAGTGGAAAGTGGGGTGGGGGCCATGGTTGCTCTCAGCACAGCTTCACCAGGAGGCATTTTGGGGGTGCCAGCGCCACTGTCCCTCCATGGCATGTGGCCATGGGATGGAGGCTTTACCTCATGGCTAAACCCACCTTTGCAACGACCCCTCCCCCCACCCTTGTGACCTCCT
The DNA here is from genome assembly GCA_013396835.1 of Psilopogon haemacephalus. Taxonomy (NCBI): domain Eukaryota; kingdom Metazoa; phylum Chordata; class Aves; order Piciformes; family Megalaimidae; genus Psilopogon; species Psilopogon haemacephalus. The sequence continues at coordinate 117,981 of VWZI01007032.1, read as the reverse complement.
TCCCGATTTGCACCCCAAAAAGCAAACCCCTTCCAGTGGTGCCATTGGGACGATTTGGGGCACTGAGGCTTCCTGCTTTGCTGGCAGGGCAAGAGGCTGTGAAGCCCCCAGCAGCCCCCAGATGGATTTCAGCTGGGCGGGGGCTGGGGGCCGCCTGCCCCTAACTGGCCTCCCACAGTCCCTCCCCAAACCAGCCTTAATGAGAACAAGCTGGTGCCGGGCTGGGAAGAAAGGAGGAGGAGAAGAAGGAGTAGGAGGAGGCTTCATCCTAGCAGGCAGCAGGAAGGGTCTTGAGGAGGTGAGGTGTTGGGACAGATCCCATCCTCGCAGCTCCTTCCCATCGACGTGGAGGCTGCAGGTTGAGGTGAGGATCCCACTGACGATTCCAGCCTGCTCCACCGTTTTGGGCTGGCTCTGAAGAGGGCTGCAGGCTGCCCCGTGGCTGGGTTGAGGACTGGGCATGGTCCCCTCGGCGGGATGTGGGATGGAGCTGGCCGTGTGGCCGCCTGCCCGGGCATGGGCTGGAGGGTGTTGTGCCTGCACAACATCAAAGCGTGGCTTTGCCAAGAGCTTGGGGAGCGCAGGGAAGCGGAGCAGCGATCGTCTGCCTTCAGCCCAGCCGGAGCCGGGGATGTGCTGTGGGTCTGGGGGTGGGCAAGGATGGAGGTGGGATGGGCTGGGCTGGGCTGAAGCTATGGATGGAGGACTGGTGGAAGGTGGTGACAGGCCTCGCTCTTGGCACTCCTTTGGGTCTGGCTCAGCCCCACCGTGACCGTGGCTGCTGTCACCTCGGCTTGCTAACGACGAGTCGATGCCTCTGCCTTGCCCGAGACCCCTCTCTGCCGAGGGGCCCCTCTCTGCGGAGCAGGGGGAGGATGGAGGGGCTCATCCCAGCCCCCTCAAAGCCTCCATCCTGGCGGCGCTGTGGTTACTGCAGCGAGCCCGGAGCCCCCGGCACGGTGACGCCTGCGGTGAGCCGGGAGGGTCGGGGGTCCGGGGGCTCCTCTGCCGCCCTTTGTTTGCTCTGGTTTAATGCAAACCAGATTTGGAAGGAGCCTGAAAGCCAAATCCTGTTGCTCGAGTCCCTCCTGGTTTGCAGTGCTGCTAGGCTGGGTTTGAGGGTGGGGGTATATTTGGGAGGGAAATAAGAGGTGGGTTGAGGTCCAGAAAAAGGGGCTGAGGTTGGGGGAATTGTCCCGAGGGGTCCTGTGGAGCTGGTTTGTGAGACCTCTGTACGTGGTGGTGTGAAGAGGGAGAACTTTGGGAATTATTCGATGATGTTGTGTGGCTCAGGGCAGACAAAACACTCTGCCGCCCCTTGGGGACATGCTGGGGGAGATGCACCCTGGTCCTGAACCTCACAGAGGTGTGGAGCTCAGCTGGGGGAGGGGGGCTTTGGGCCACGCACCAGGATGGGAAACGAAACGCTCAGCCCATGTCCTACAACCCATCCGTGGCTGTCGGCGTGAGGCAAATCCAGCCCAGAGCAGCAGAGCACAGGCAGGGGAGGACCTTGCATTGCAGATGCTCGGTCAGCCGGGACCCCCCCTCCCCGGGTCCCCAGCTCCTTTCTGAATGCTCCGGAGGGGTTTCCATGCCCCGTGCCGGCACCGCTCGGCCGCCGCGGTGGCAGCGGGGCTGAGCTCCTGCCTCCAGCCTATTTTTAGCCAGGCTGGAGCTGGGAATCATCCCCTAACGGTCCGCGCCGGGATGAGCGGTTGGGAAAGGCTGCTGGTGGTGGGGGCTGGCCCCTCCGCGGCGTCTCCTGTGTCAAAGTTTCCGCTGGAAGCCTCCGTTTTTTTGTTTTTTTTTTTTTTTTTTCAGGAATTCTCTGATGGGCCAAACTGCCCTCGCCTGAGGTCGGCTGCTGGCAGCTTCCCCGCTCCTTGCAGCGTCCCCCAGGCTTGAGCAACTCGGAGCTGCAGCCGGGTCGCAGCTATTCTTGCAGCAACAGCCCTTGCAAAACAAAAGGCAGAGCCCAGGCTGCTGCTGGGGGTTGTGTGTGTGTGTGAGAAAGAGAACCCGAGCTGGGTTTTGCTTGCTGAAGGCAGCTCAGGAGGGTGAAAAAGGCTCGATGAGGTCAGGTGTGGAGCGTTGCACTTGGGGCACAACCAACCCCGTGGCAATGGTAGAGGCTTAGGGAGTGAGGGGCTGGAAAGCTGCAAGGTGCAGAAGGACCTGGGGGTCCCCTGAAGATGAGGCAGGAGTGTGCTCAGCTGGCTGAGAAGGATGATGGCATCTTGGCTTGCAGCAGGACCAGGGCAGGAATTGTCCCATCATACCAGGCACTGTAGAGGCCACACCTCAAATCCTGGGTTCAGTTTTGGGGCACCCACTCTGGCAAGGACATGCAGGGGCTGGAGTGGGTCCAGAGAAGGGCAATGAAGCCAGCAAAGGGCCTCGAACCCAAGTCTGATGAGGAGCAGCTGGAGGAACTGAGCTTGTTTAGTCTGGAGAAGAGGAGGCTGAGGGGAGACCTCATTGCTCTCTACAGCTCCCTGGAAAGAGGTTGCAGTGAGGTGGGGGTTGGTCTCCTCTCACACACGACAAGTGACAGGACAAAAGGAAATGGCCTTAAGTTTGCCAAGGGAGGTCCGGGTTGGATGTTAGGAGCACTTTCTTCACACCAAGGGTTCTCAAGCGTTGGACCAAGCTGCCCAGGGAGGTGGTGGAGTTACCAGCCCTGAAGGTGTTTAAAAGACACTTGGATGTGGTGCTGAAGGATGTGGTTTAGTGGTGGTTGCTTAGCAGTAGTGGTGGGACTGTGAGCAGTTGGACTTGATGATCTCAGAGGTCTCATCCAAACCAGGAAGTTCCATGAGAGCCTGAGCTTGGTGGTTGCCAGGGTTTAGCCGTCTTGGTTATGTCCTGTCTCAACTTCCTGTGATGGAAACCATATCCCAGCCAAGTCCAGGGCAGTGGTTCAATGCTTGTACTTGCCCCTTTGTATGGGGACACTGTTGGAGGTGGAGTCACCATCCCTGTAAGGTGTTCAAAGACCTTCTGGGCATGGCACTTCAGGCATGGTTTTGTGGGCATGGTGGTGTTAGGCTTGATCTTAAGGAGCCATAGAATCATTATGGTTGGAAAAGACCTTGAAGATCATAGAATGGGTTAGGTTGGAAGGGACCTCAAAGCTCAGCCAGTTGCAACCCTCTACCATAGGCAGGGACATCTCCCACTGAAAGAGGTGGCTTAAGGCCTCATCCAACCTGCCATTGAAAACCTCCAGGAAGGGAGCAGCCACAACCTCCCTGGGCAACCTGTGCCAGTGTCTCACCATTCTCACTGCGAGCAACTTTCTCCTAACATCACATTTAAATCTCCCCTCTGCCACTTTAAACCCATTGCTCTTCGTCCTGTCATTACAAGACCTTGTCAATAGTCCCTCCCCAGCCATCCTGTAGCTCCCTTCAGATACTGGAAGGCTATTATAAGGTCTCCTCAAAGCCTTCTCTTCTCTAGGCTACAGAACCCCAACTCTCTCAGCCTGTCCTCAAAGCAGAGTTGCTGCAGCCCTCTGAGCATCTTGGTGGCCTCCTCTGACCTGGCTCCAACAGTTCCATGTCCTTCTTCTGTTGAGGGCTCCAGAACTGCACACAGTACTCCAGGTGTGGTCATCAAGTTCAACTGCTGACCTAACACCACCATGACCTCTTCTCACCTTAATGATCTTCTGATGTGGAAGCATGCGGTGGGATTTGGCTTGGGGCAGGCTCTGTGTGTGTGTGTGGGTCTCGCTCCATCAGAGTGTTCGTGTTTTGCCAGTGGTTGGACTTGAGGGTCATGGAGGTCCCTCCCAACCAAACCAATTTGTACCCTGCATGTCACCACCCTTGAGGCCCTGGGGAGACAATGTGGCCTCTTCTCATCTCAATGATCTTCTGACGTGCAAGCAGGCGGTGGGGTTTGTCTTGGGGCAGGCTGTGTGTGTGTGTGGGTCTTGCTCCTTCAGGGCGTTCGTGTTTTGCTGGTGGTAGGACTTGACGGTCATGGAGGTCCCTCCCAACCAAACCAAACCCATTGTACCCCGCAGGTCGCCACCCGTGAGGCCCCAGGGAGACGATGTGGCCTCGTCTCACCTCGATGATCTTCTGATGTGCAAGCAGGCGGTGGGGTTCGGCTTGGGGCAGGCTCTGTGTGTGTGTGGGTCTCACTCCATCAGGGTGTTCGTGTTTTGCCGGTGGTCAGACTCGATGATCCCCGGGGAGATGATGTGTCCTCTTCTCACCTCAATGACCTTCTGATGTGCAAGCAGGCGGTGGGGTTCGGCTTGGGGCAGGCTGTGTGTGTGTGTGTGGGTCTCACTCCATCAGGGTGTTCGTGTTTTGCCGGTGGTCAGACTCGATGATCCCCGGGGGGACGATGTGTCCTCTTCTCACCTCAATGACCTTCTGATGCGCAAGCGGGCGGTGGGGTTCGGCTTGGGGCAGGCTCACTCCATCAGGATGCTCGTGTTTTGCCGGTGGTCAGACTCGACGCTCGCGGAGGTCCCTCCCAACCCAACCAAACTGATTTGTACCTTGCAGGTCGGCACCGGTGAGGCCCCGGGGAGACGATGTCGTCGGCGGGCGCGTGGCTGGTGGCGCTGGCGGTGGCGCTGGTGGCGCCCTCGCGGTCGGCAGCTCCCCGGCACGTGGCGCTGCTGCCCGAGGCGGCTGGCAGCGGCGACGGCGAGGAGGCACCGGGCACGGAGCCCAACCGCCCCGTGACGGCCACGGTCAGCCCCACGGCGGGGGACGTGGCGGGGACGGCCGTCACCAACNCCGGGGGGCCTGCTGGACGGGCTGGTGGACTTCTTCAAGGAGTACATGCTGCTGGTGGTGGTGGTGGGCTCGCTGGCCTTCGTCCTCCTCTTCATCGTCTGCGCCGCCGTCATCGTGCGGCAGAAGCACAAAGCCTCCGCCTACTACCCCTCCTCCTTCCCCAAGAAGAAGTACGTGGACCAGCGGGACAAGGTGGGGGGATCTCGGGAGTTCACGGAGGTGCCCGAGAAAGCTCCGGACCCCGACGCTGAGGAGCCCCTCGACAGCAACCAGCAGCTGCAGGCAGACATCCTTGCTGCCGCCCAGAACCTCAAACCTCCTCCCAAGGCAGCGCTGGCCAACGGGCCCGAGGGGGAGCAGAAACCCCCCGAAGATAAGGAGGAGGAGGAGGAAGGAAGCAAAGAGTTGGGTGGTGAGCAGCCTGCTGCCGAGCCCCCTCCCCAAAACCCGGATGCTGAGGAAGCAGCAGGCACAAGGGGAGCAGGAGGTAAAGGCGATGCTGTTGTGCCCCAGGATGGCCCCGCGGCCACCCCTGGCGTCTAGGGCAGGGACTTGGTCCTGGGTGAACGTGAGAGGCTGCCAGCTCAGGGGACCCCCTGGACACACGATGGACATGGTGGTTTGTTGCTCCATACGTACGTGGTGGCTCAAGGAAGCCCCGATCAAGCCCCCCCACACCCCTCCTGCTCCCTCCTGACCCCCCCCTCCCCAACCCCCTCAGCCCTTCCACTGGTGGGATGCTGTGGCCAAGCCATGGGGCTTTGGGCAGGTGTGGTGGGGTTTGGCAGATAGGATGGCTTTTGGCAGTGCTTCTCCACAATGCTGGAGTGTGTCAGCCCCCAGGAGGCTTGTCCCACCCCTGGGCACTGGGTGGGTGCATCTCCCACCCCCCCAGTCCCAGCTCTGCCCCCTTCCCCCAGTTATGTGCTGGGCAGCTCTTGCCCTCCACCAAGCTCTTCCAGCTTTATCCCAAGTATTTAACTCGTTACTGGTGTCCCGATCCGTGCTGGGAGCCTGCCAGGAGGAGCTGCAGTCTCTGGGCAGCGTTGGGACTGCGGCAGCTGCTCCCTGCTCTGGAGAGAGCAGAGCAGGGGCTCGCCATGACCTTGCCCACCATGGGCTGGCTTTGTTGTGGCCACCAAAGCAATGGGGACAGGATGACCTTGCCCAGCTGAGAGAAGGGGAGAAGATTTAGCAGTGAGGACCCGTCCTTGCATTTTTCTGCCCTAAAAACCACCACCCAGCTGGACTTCTCCCTTCTTTTCTCAACCCCCTCCATCTCATAATAAAGACCTTTCCTCCGCAGCTCTCCTGTCCTCTGTGTTCCTGCAGATGGAGCCCCAAGCTCTCCTTGCTCCTTCAGGTCTCTTTGCTCCTTCAGGCTTGTCCTCAGCCCCACGCTGGTGGCTTCAGCTTTGGCCCCATGGATGTCTGCAGGTGGCCCCAGAACACAGCCCTTTGGGGGTGAGGGTTATTTGTGTGGGTGCCACCCCGGGAGCTGGGCACGGGTTTGTCAGCCACAGAATCTCTTTGCTCACAGGTCCTAGCTTCTGGGAAAATTTTATCTCTCAGCCCACAGCTTTGGGGGGGTGTGTGGAGGAGGGAGGGGCATGGTGCTGCTTCAGCTGTACCTGGGGAGGGGAGGGCAGGAAAAGCTGAGGGGGGTAACAAAGGTTTGTCTGCCTCAAAGGCAACGCATCCCTGCATTCCCATATCCCTGTGATCCCCTATCCTTGCATTCCCTTAACCCTGTCACTCTATATCCTTTCATTCTCTCATCCCTGCATTCTCTTACCCCTATAACCCCAAATCCCTGCATTCCTGGCAACCCCAACCCTACTCCTGTAACCCCATATCCTTGTATTTCCTTATCCCTGCATCCCCACATTCCTGTTTCCCCATGTCCTGCTATTTTCTTATGCCTGTAACCCCATATCCTGGCAACCCTCCACATTCCTGTAACCTCATATCCTTTTATTTCCTTATCCCTGCATCCCCACATCCCTGTTTCCCCATATCCTGGTATTTTCTTATGCCTGTAACATCATATCCTTGAATTTCCTTATCCCTCCATTCCTGTTTCCCCATATCCTGGTATTTTCCTATGCCTGTAATCCCGTATCTCTACATTCCCCTATCCCTGTGACCCTTTATTCTTGCCTCCCCATATCCCTGAACCCCATTTCCCTGTAACTCCTTATCCCTGCCCCCTCACATCCCTGGAGCCTCCCATTTCTATCCCAGCCATGAGGTAGGTGTCCCCCATGCCCCACCTGGAAGCTGCTGGTGGCTTTTATCTCCCCCTCGCACTCTGTGGAGAGCTCTGCTGAGCACAATGAACTAATTCTGCTGGGTTTTTGCTATTTTTGAATCTTCTCTGATTTTTTTTTTAATTATTATTGTTATTTTTAGCTGGGAAACCACAGGGCTGTTCCCAAAAAACCAGGCACATTCCTCACTGCAGGAGGAGTGGCAGGAGATGGGCTTGTGGTGAGGCCCAGCAGTGCCGAGCTGAAGTACCACAGAGTAGTCCTGTGAGTGGCAAACCACAGCAGGAGCAACACGTGGCTTGCTTGGCACTTAAAACCAATCCCAAAAAGTTGGGGACAGATATTTTGGAGAGCTTCTTCTCCTTAGATGTGGTTTTTTAATGTTTGAAACTGGCCAGGTATGNAAGGCACAGGAAAGAGTGGTGGCCTGCAGCACAGAGGGTAAGTCACACCAGAGCACCACAGAACGTTTCGTTTGCCGATGTTGGCCACCTAAAAATAGTTCACTTCTTTTAAAGGCTGGGGAGCAGCTGACAGTGGGGGTGTGAATGTTCAAGTGGGTGAACACCACACTCTGCATCCTCTCTCCATGACCTGCCCCCTCCAGCAAAGCTCAGCAGAGAGGTAGAGGCAACCCCAGGGGGGCACAAATCCATCTCTGCTCCCTGGGGAGCTTCATCACAGCCCAGCTTCACCATGGGCGTGAACTAGAAGAGGGAGATTTAGACTGGAGGGAAGGAAGAAATGTTTGACACCGAGGGTGGTGAAAGCCTGGCCCAGAGAGGTGGGAGATGGTTCCAAGCATGGGACATTGCAGGTCAGGCTGGTTGGGGCTGTAAGCAGCCTCCTCCAGTTGCTGAGTGCAGGGGCTTGGACTGGAGCTACAGAGGTCCCTTCCAACCCTGGTGGGGGTCAGGCTCCTCTCCCATGGAGCAATGGGACAACAGGAAAGGCCTCAAGTGGCCTCGGGGAAGGTTTAAATTGGACATGAAGAACAATTTCTTCACTTCAAGGGCTGTCAAAGCCTGGCCCAGGCCAGCGGTGGAGTCCCCATCCCTGGAGGGGTTTTAGGGCTGTGTAGATGTGGTGCTGAGGGACATGGTTTGGTGGTGAGCTGGCAGTGCTGGGCGAACGGTTGGATGATCTCAAAAGTCTTTTCCAACCTAAACCTGCCCCGCCAGTGCCCTCTGGTGCCTGCCGCAGCCTGCAGGCAGCCCGGGGAGGGGGAGGAGGAGGAGGAAACCAGGCGCAGATTGCGAAATGCAAGCCGGACACAACTGCTGTCTGCAGACAGTTTGCACGCACAGGCAGACTGATCTGCAGCTCTCACACCAACGCGGAGACCAAGGCAACATTTCCCACTCAATTCTGTAAAATATTAGGCAAAACTATACATCTTCCAGCAAAAAAACCAAACCAAAACAAAACAAAACCAACAAAAAAACCTAAACCCCAGAGAACAAACAAAGTGCAGCCCTTCCAGTACTGGAACAGCAGGATTTTCTCTCCTGAGAGAAGCCACTGCAGCTGAGGAGCCTCCTTTGCTCTTATCGTGGTGAGAGGGCACAGGCTGTGGCCAGAGCCGGGTCCTCAGAGGTGTAAGCAGCAGGAGAGTGGCTGTAGACAGGCGAGCAGTGACACCTTGTGCGTGAGTTGTGCGTATCTTACAGCTTCCTTTAGCAGTGCGCAGGGTCCTACTGACAGCGAGAGTGATTGCACCACGGGGCGGGACCAGGACGAGCTCCGCAGGCAGCTTCAGGCCTTATTTGCTTCCTTCTCTGCCTCCTCTCTGTTTGGATCTTGCTTCAACTTGTAATCAGCCAAGGCAGCCTTGATGGCATCTTCGGCCAGCACTGCAAACCAAAACAAGGAGGGCAAGGATGAGGAGAAGCCACTCGTGGAGTCAGTCAAGGTTGGAAAGCTCTCTAAGGTCATCAAGTTCAACCTTCTACCCAACGTTTCCATGACCACTAGAGACCATGGGACTGGAACATCTGAGGAGGAAAGGCTGAGTGCCCTGGGGATGTTTAGCCTGGAGAGGAGAAAACTGAGAGGGATCTGATCACTGTTTAAAAGTATCTGAAGGGTGGGTGTCAAGAAGGGGCCAGGCTCCTTGCAGCAGTGTCCTGTGATAGCACAAGGGGCAGTGGACACAAACTGGAACCCAGGAGGTCCCACCTCAACCTGAGAGAAAAGTTTCCTGTAAGAGTGACTGAGCACTGGAACAGGCTGTCCAGAGAAGTTGTGGAGCCTCCTTCTGTGGAGACTTTGAAGCCCCACCTGGATGTGTTGCTGTGTTGACCTGTCCTGGGTGATCCTGCTTTGGCATGGGTTAGACTCAGTGATCTCCAGAGGTCCCTTCCTTCTACGATTCTACATTCCAGTGTCACAACTACTTGAACACCTTCAGGGACAGTGACTCCACTGCCTCTCTAGGCAGCCTGTTCCAATGCCTGAGCACTCTTGCAGCAAAGTATGGCACAGTTTCAGGCCAGTTCCTCTTGTCCTGACATTAGTTGCTTGGGAGAAGAAACTAACAGCAGCCTCACTCCAACCTCCTTTCAGGTAGCTGCAGAGAGCAATGAGGTCTCCTCTTATCCTCTTCCTTCAGGCCAAACACTCCCAGCTCCCTCAGCCTCCCCTCCCAAGCCCTGTTCTCCAGACCCTTTGCCAGCTTTGTTGCCCTTCTCTCATTCAGCACCAAAGATGCTGTAAAACCAAGAGCAGCCACTGCTGCAGCTGGCATCTTCTGAACATTTGCCACAGGCCTGCTGAGCTACAAAGTCCAAAACAGCAGAGAGATCTTAAAACAACCCCGAAACCTAAACACAAGCAACTCCCTCCTGTGAGCCAACCTTATCTTGCACCCTGTGCAGAAGCTTTATTTGGAAAATAACGCTCAGAAGTAGCTGTGGACTTGCCAGAAGTCTCCCACCCAACCACCAGCTGGTGTTTGGACTTTGTGGGTGCTTTACTTACTGGAGCAGTGCAGTTTGACTGGGGGAAGGCAGAGCTCTTTGGCTATGTCTGTGTTCTTGATCTTCAGCGCTTCGTCAACCTGAAAGGCAGACACTGTGTGGTCACTGCTCATGCGAAGCCACAAAGGCACTTGCAGAGAGGTTGTGGAGTCTCCTTCTCTGGAGACTTTCAAGGCCTGTCTGGATGTGTTCCTCTGTGGTATGTGCTAGATTGTGTGGTCCTGCTGTGGCAAGGGGGCTGGACTTGATGATCTCCTTGGGTCCCTTCCAACCCCTGACATCCTGTGAGAGTGTTTTAACAAGAGTGTGGAAGAACAGCTCAAGGATGCTGGAGTTAAGCAATGTTTCAAAGTGAGCAGTGGTGGGAATGGATGCATGCTAGAGGAGATTTAGATTAGGGCTTAGGAAGAAGTTGTCAAGAGGTGGGGGGTGAGACACTGGAACAGGTTGCCCAGGGAGGTGGTGGAAGCCTCATCCCTGGATGTTTTTAAGGCCAGTCTGAATGTGGCTCTGAGCTCTTGATCCAGTGGAAAATGTCCCTGACCACGGCAGAGGGGTTGAAACTAGATGATCCTTGGCCTCCCTTCCAACCCTGACAATTGTGTGGTTCTGTGAAGCAAAGCTCACCAGAGTCGTCCTGAGGGTGACTCTGCTGTAACTCTGCTTGCTTCCTATCCTAATCCAAATTCCTGTCTGGCAGAAAAAGAGCTCTAAACAGCCTAAAACCACTCCACACGTAACCTTTCTGCCAGAAGCTGCAGTTGCACAAGACACAAAGCACTCCCCAGCAGATCAGCGGAGACTCTCGGAAAAGGCAACTCTTGCCCTACAAGTCAGGGCAGGAGCAGGGCCGGATCCCTTCCTGTTGCACGAAGCCAGTAGTGGGATTGCTAAGCCAGAGCCTCCTAGGTGATCCCAACGCAGGTGGGTCTGGGGCTCTGGAGGCTCTCCATGGTGCCAGCCCTGGGCCCTTACCGTTTTCCCTTTGACCCACTCCGTGGCCAGCGAACTGGAGGCTATGGCCGATCCGCAGCCAAAGGTTTTGAAGCGAGCGTCCACGATCTTCCCCTGCTCATCCACCTCCACCTGCAACAGCGTCAGTGCCACCTCAGCAGCCAGCTTGCCTCCAGCCACCACCCCAGAGCCACCACCCTCCCAGGTCCGGCAGAGCATGGCGCAGCCTGCCCGGTCCCCAGGGGATAATTTCAGGGTTTGGAAGCGTGAGGAGGCAAGGCTCCGCTGCAGCCCTGTGGGGGAGGTTTGGGTTTTAAGGGACGCCCTCCCCTGGTGTCAGTGTGGCCCCCCAAGGTCACCTGCAGCTTCATGACGTCGCCGCAGGCAGGGGCGCCCACCAAGCCGGTGCCAACGTTCTTGGAGTTGCGGTCGAGGGAGCCGACGTTGCGTGGGTTCTCGTAGTGATCCACCACCTGCGGGAGCACCGCCGAACGCTTCAGGCTGGGAGGCACCTCTGGAGGTCAGCCAGGCCAACCCTCTCTGCGAGTCAGCAGGGACAGCTGCACCTGCAGCAGGCTGCTGGCAGCCCCAGCCAACCTGAGCGGCAGCGGTTCCGGGCATGTGGCATCAGCCACCTCCCTGAGCAGCCTGGGACAGGCTCTCAACACCCCCGTAGGTGGTGAAGGCTTTCTTACTCCTCTCTAGTCTCAATCCCCCTCTTTTGGTCTAAGCCATCACCCTTTGTCCTGTCACACCAGGCCCAGGCAACCTGACCTGGATGGGTCTGCTAGGGTCTCACCACTCTTAATAGGAAACATTTCATCTTTCCAGTCTAAATCTCCCTCTTTCAGTTTCAAACCATCACTCCTTGTCCTGTTACAACAAGCCCTGCTCAAGAGCCTGTCCCCAGCTTTCTGAATGGCCTCTTTAAGCACTGAAAGGCCACCAGAAGCTCTCCTTGGAGACTTCTCTCTCCCAACTCTCTCAGCCTGGCTTCACAGAAGGCAACTTCCAGCCCTGCCGTCACTGCCTCCTCTGGTGTCACTCCAGCAGGTCCCTGTCTCTGCTGTGCAGGGGACTCCAGAGCTGTCCCCAGCACTGCGGTGGGGTCTCAGCAGAGCACAGCAGAGGAGCAGCATCTGCTGGGGCTCATCCCAGAACAGGGCTGGCTCCGGGCTGGGAGCACACTTCGCCGGCTCACGTCCAGCTTTTCACCCTTAAGTCCTTCTCCGCAGGGCTGCTTTCCAGCCTGGATCGATACTGGCGGCTGCTGCTGCCCCGACCCGGGTGCAGGACCTTGCACTTGGCCTTGTTGGACCTGACGAGGTTCCACGCGCTTCTCCAGATCCCTCCCCCGGCATGGATCCCATCCCTCTGCCCAACGACATCCACCCCGCGCCCGGTGTCCCCGCAGCCCCTCACCTTCTTGTGGTAGCCCAGCTTGGCCGCCGCCTCCCCGCGCCCGGGCCGCAGCAGCGCCGCCCCCGCCGCCCTCAGCGCCGCCATCTTGAGCCTGTGCGGGGGCGGGCGGCCTCGCCGCGCCCTTTTATAGCCTCGGTCCGGGCGGCCACGCCTCCGGCCACGCCTCCCCGGTGCCCCGGGCCCGGCGCCCGCGTCCTACCCCCGGGGAGAGGATCCTGCGCGAAAGCGGCCGGGCGCTGGCGTCGCCTGCGGAAAGTCCCCTGGCGTTAGCGCCGCGGCGATCGGTAAGCGCTGTGCCCAGCCACGCTACGCTCGGTACGGCGAGGACCGGGGAAACGTGCGGGTCGCGGCCGCCACACTCAATATGGCGGGCGGGGAGCGCCGCGCCGCGCATGCTCCGGACCTCCTCACAGGACCCCTGGCGGCGAGGCCCCGAGGCCGCGGCGGTGCCTGTGCCTCCGCCAAGAAGGCAAAGGGCGCGGCCCCGGCAGCGCGCACCACAGCGCGGTCTCGATGTGAAGCCGAGCGCTGGATGCTGAGGGAGGCCGCTCGCCGCAATCCTGGCAGCGCTCGCCCGGCGGCGGCGTGCAGCGGCGGGACAGGCGCCTCAGGGACAGCTCCGCCAGCCGGCGAAGCGCGGCTGGCTGCGGAGGAAGCTGCATAAGATGGCGGCGGCGGCGGGAGCCGAGGCGGCTGCGGTGTCGGCGGAGGAGGAGGAGGAGAAACGGCTGCCGGAGGGCGACCCTGAGTCGGGAGGAGACTCAGAGGACGAGGGCGATTCAGACTCGTCTGGTGATGGCGAAGATGAGGAGAAAGAGAACGAGGCTGAGATCCAGCGGCTGGAGGAGCAGGTGGGGCCCGGCGGCGGCGTGGGGAGGGGGCTGAGGGGCAGCAGCTCCGCTTCTGCTCGGGCCAGGCCCCGGGGCCGGGGAAAGCGGTGCTGGAGGCAGGGCTAGGCTGAGCCCTGCCCTGGGGGCCTGGGGCCGCCTTGCTGTGAGAGCCGCGGCGGCCACGGGCACCCCGCGGGAGCTTTCCCGGGGCTGTGGCAAAGGCTTGTCGGGAGGAACGGGGAAACCCAGGGCCATGGCCGGGAGATCGCCGAGTTAGGCGCCCCCTGGGCTCCCTGCGGGCTTGCCCTTTGTGGCTTCCCGTTGGAGTAATTGTGGCAGCGGTAGGAGAACAGCCAGGGCCGCTGGTGGAGTTTGTGGTGCTGGGATGCGCTGAGGCGGGAGCCTGCAGTCTGGAGTGGGAACTCGGAACGTTTTGGAGTTGTTTTTGTTTGGTTTGGTTTTGTTTTTTGGGGTTTTTTTTGAGAGGGGAATTGGAAAGAAGAGCTCTACTGGGGACTTTAACAAAACTATAGGCCAGTAAGGGTTGGAAGGGAGCTGCGGAGGTGTCGTCCAACCCACTTAGTTTGTTTCTGTTGGGAAAAAAACCGACAAAACCAACGCTTATTTAGCTGTCTGGTGTTTTTAATTGCCTTCAGAAGGAGCTTAAAACGCATTCGTCCTTTTCAGCACACCGTTGAGAAAGATCTGACTACAAACTGAAGAAATTCTGTTGCACAGCTCAGGTGCCTGCTGTACTCCCAGCGCTGGCATTTGCACTGCTTCAGTAGTAACCTTTAGAGCCACAAGCTAAGCTCTTAAAGTTAACTTTCAAGTTCTTCTCAGCTCCAAGGTGTTTCTTGTGACTACTTGAAAGTGTCTACTACTTTCAGTGTGAGTACTGGAAGTGTTTACTTGTGACCTGAGAGCATCTTGTGAGCAGTGGTGTAGTTTTGTGCAGGAAGGTAGACGTTGCCTTGGCTACGTTGACACATGGTGAGGTTTACATGCCCCAGAAGAGGAGATGAGGCTCTGTTTGGACGGTCCATCGCTTGACAGTGCTCTTAAAGGTTTTGTTGCTGTTGTTTTCCTTAAAGCTTTCCATCAATGCTTTTGACTACAACTGCCACCTGGATCTGATCAAGCTGCTGCGGCAGGAGGGGGAGCTGATCAAGCTCAGGCGAGCTCGCCAGAAGATGAGTGAGCTCTTCCCCCTTACTGAAGGTACCTCTATATATGTGTACCTACAGAGAAGTGTAGAATTTTATCACATTTATAAGTGTTTATATTCTATTGTGTGTCTTGCTTTCAAAAGAACGTGGCATTCATGCTCACTGGTCAAGAATGCTGCTGGAAATGCCATTCATTTTTATGCAGGCTTGGGTCTTGCTTACATCCAGAGGTGATAAAGGTAATTAATAAGGTTTTCCTGGTGTGTGTACATCGATATAAAACAATATGGTATCTTCTCCTCCTGTTGGAGCTCATGGCAGCTCAGCCTTGTAAAAGCTTATCCTTATAAACTGCTCTTGCTTCAGGGATGAAATAACATGCTTGTGCCAAAGTTCAGTGACATTGTTCCAGTCCAGGGGAACCTAAAAGATCACATCTGAGGCTTCTTCAGCTCTAAATGCTGCCGGCATTAGTGGCCAGCATTGAGCTTGGCCCCTGGCAGGCAGAGAATTGTGACTGTGGCAGGAATTGGAGTCCTGATGTCCTGCCCTGTCCTCTGCCAGGAGCTGCTGTAGGAGTATGCGATTGGGAGGGGTGTTTGTGTGTGCTTACCTACTCCAGTCCCTGGTCTGTCTCTTAGCTGTCGAGTTGCTGCCAGGCTGTGACTTGCTGTAGCCTAGGGATGGGTGACATTTGCCTGTGCTGCCTTGGCTCCAGGGCTGGTGACACACAGCTGTGGGACAGCGGCACTGAAATCGCTCCAGTCGCTTGGTGGCTGTGACTCAGAGCCCAGACAAACCTCTGCCAAGAGCTAAATTTCACAGCCGAGCAACCAAAGAAGTACAATCTCGGTGGGAGTTGTAGGTAGCCCTTGAAGTGGGTGTTGTGTTTTGTTTTTCATCTGGTGTAAATATTGCAGGGGCTGCTCTGCCATTGTGCTTGGAGCCTTGGCAGGGGGAAGTTTTCCTGCTGTGCGTGTGGAAACTCTCAAGCTCTAGAACTGTTCATTGTGTTCTTGTAGAAGCGTGAGGAATACCTCTGGGGCTTGTTTGGTTACTGCTACATACAGGTCCTCTGCCCAAGGTACTGACAAATTGCTGCTTTCAACTTCTGCCTGCAAGCTCTACTATCTTGAAAGGAAATGGACTTGTTCAGTATGAATTTGAAAAGGCCTCTAGCAAAGTTTTGTTTTTATTAGCGGGGAGTAGTTGTGGAGGCTGAAACTGCTCTCTTCTCCCCCCTGGCCCTCTGTTTTGAAGTCTGTTACTGAAAGCTCTCATTAAAATTGAAGAGGATTGAACTTTTTTTGTGACCACTGATGATGTATCCTGAACTCCTTCCTTTCAGAAATTTGGCTGGACTGGTTGAAGGATGAGATAAAAATGGCTTCTGAAAGTTCTGAGCGAGAGAGAGTGTACGAGCTGTTTGAGAGGGCTGTGAAGGACTACATCTGTAAGTTGTTAACACCAAGCCCCCCAAACCAATTGTGTCTTGTTCAGCTGATGGCTTTTCCCAGGAATTGCTTCTGTTGCACTGCAGAAATGGGACACAAGAACTAGTTGTCTGAAGTGAGCCTCAGTTTTTCTGCAGAATTGGGGTTATTAAGGCCATTCCCAGGGTTAAAGTCTTCAAAATTAATGTTGTAAGGAGGTTAAAATTTGTATTTTGTCCTTCTCTGATTTCTGAGCAGCAGCTCACTTAAGGAATGCCTTCTCTGGTACTTATGAGGGGAGTCTTTAGTGTGCTGTGGCCCTTTGATTTGGCAGGGGGGGGTGTCTATATAGATTGCTGTGAGCCTTTGATGTTGGGGGNGGGGGGGAGGTCTTTATAGAGTGCTGTGGCCCTTTGGTTTGGGGGGGAGGTCTTTATAGAGTGCTGTGGCCCTTTGGTTTGGGGGGGAGGTCTTTATAGAGTGCTGTGGCCCTTTGGTTTGGGGGGGAGGTCTTTATAGAGTGCTGTGGTCCTTTGGTTTGGGGGCGATGTCTTTATAGAGTGCTGTGGCCCTTCGATTTTGGGGCAGTCTTTATTTCATTGAGGAAAGTGAATGCTTCTAACAGGCTCATGCCTACTCTTGTCTCCTGTGTTGGTCAGTGCTGCCTCTACTGCCACTTGCGCTGTGTGACAGCTCCACAACATCCCATAATGGCTGTCTGTGGAAACATTGCAACTTTTTTCTTTATTGCATTGGACGCTGAAGAAATTTGTCTGATTCATCTGCAGAAAACGACGATTTTCGGGAGGCGGAGATTCGCCTTTTTCACCTGCAGCAAATGAGGGTTTGAGGGGGGAGGCAGAGTTGCCTTTTTGGTGGTCACTGGGGTGCTGAGGTCATCTGTTCCTGGTCACTTTGGTGCAGGTCCTGAGATTTGGTTGGAATATGCCCAGTATTCTATCGGTGGCATTGGGCAGGAAGGAGGGATCGAGAAGGTGCGCTCCGTCTTCGAGAGAGCCCTGACGGCGGTGGGGCTGCACGTCACCAAGGGCACGGCTCTCTGGGAGGCTTACAGGGAGTTTGAGAATGCCATACTGGAGACAGCACAGGTAAGGCTCCCCTCCTGGGCTCTCATCACAAACCACACCACAGCTCCTTGCTTCTGCAGCCTCCTCCTCCTCAGTCTGTCCTGAGAAGAGAGGCTGTGGTGTCACCTTGTTGGTTGTTCTCGGCTGTAGAAGCTGATCCTCTGCTCTGAGGTCAAGACTCTGTGTTTAATTGATGTGCTGGCTTGGATTTATTTTGAAATAAGATCATAAAATCTCATCCCCAGAGGCAAAGTTTCACTCTGGTCCTTCAGCTTGAACTGACAAGACCGATTTTTTTCATTAGGGAATGGTTTGATGCTGAGGGAGAGCAGGGTTAGAGTGGATGTCAGTATGAGGGTGCTGAGATTCTGGAATAGGCTGCCCAGGGAGGCTGTGGATGCCTTCTTTCTAGGAGTATTGAAGGCCTTGAGCAGACAAATCTAGCTGAGAGGTGTCCCTGCCCATGGCAGGGGAGTTGGAGTAGATGATCTCTAAGGTCTCCTTCCATCCTAAGCCGCTCTGAGTAGCTTTGTAATTAACCAACCTGATTGGCAGTGAATATTTTTACACAGTCAATCATGTTTGCATTTCCAGACTATTTTCTGCTTCATAGAATCACAGAATGGGTTGGGTTAGAAGAGATCTTTAAAGATCATCTGGTTCCAACCCCCAGCCATGGGCAGGGACACTTTCCACTAGACCAAGTTCAAGGCCTCACCCAACTTGGCCTTACGCCTTCTCCCTGGAAATGTTTCTACAGCCTCTGTGGGCAACCTGTTCCAGTGTCTCCCCATCCTAACTGGAAAGGATTTCTTCCCTAATTTCCAGTCCAAATCTCCCCTCCTCAGCTTCAATCCATTCTCTTTCATTCAATCACTACAGGCCCTGGTCAAAAAAAAAAAATCCCTTCCCAGCTTTCTTGTGGGCCCCCTTCAGATACTGAAGGCTGCTGTCCAGCTTTTATCTCATTCATTGTTTCACTCTTTTTGTGACTTTGGATGATACTATCCTTGGAACACACATTTGACATCTGCCCAAGACACCTTCACAGGATGTTCATCATGTGAATATTTCCATTTATTTTGTAGTTTACTATCTAAGATGTGCAAGTTAAGACCTCCCTGCCCACAGTATGGGAGGTGGAACTAGATACATCTTCAAAGGTCCTTTCCAGCCTCATTCTTTATAGTGCTCTGACAAAAGAGTAACAGGAGAAGCCCCTTTCATTCACAAGCAATAGCTGGAAGCTTTAAATCATCTCTGCACACACCAGGGATTTATTGAGGAGCTATTTGGCAGCCCAGTGGGTTTGTGAGTGGAGTGATCACCTGCTGCTTACTTCTGTTTCAGGCTACCATTTCCCCACGCCTGTGTTAGCTCTCGGTGAGGGAAGCTTTCCACCTTCACCAGCTTCTGAGTAGCAGTTTCCAGGTTTTAGCTTTCACACTGGTGGCCTGAAACAGAAGTTGGCTGCACCTGTCCTTCAGGGATCATGCAGTCACTCGGAGCTTAGCTCTCCCAAGTCTGTAGCCAGTATCCCATCGCGTTCACCAGCTCAGGCTTGAGGGAAGTGATTAAATGTCAATCCTTCTCTTTGCAGCCAGCTCCTGGCAGCATTCCATCTCCTGAGCAGCAGCAGATGCTCAGCAGCCAGCTTGAGAAGATCCACACGTTGTTCAGGCGCCAGCTGGGGATCCCACTGTTAGGTGAGAGCTGGAGGGGTGGTGTGGAGAAGCTGTGGCATTTGGGGATGCCCTGATCAGTGGCTTTCCCCCTGTCTTTAGGGCACGTTGAGTGATGCAAAGGTCACTTTTGTTCAGAAATAGCCTTGCTGGCTGAGACTTGCTTTAATCTGTTTCTTCAGTGCATAATGGGAGGCTATTTAAAGTACAAGTGATGGGCACCAAATACCACTGAGAACTAGGAATTCACTACCTAAGAACCTGTCTTGGTAGGGGGTACAACCTGCCAGCTGGATTGATCAAATCCTGCCATGTCTGGTTCATACTTTAAACTCCTTGAGTCCCTTTTCTTGCTGCTTTACTTACAGGAGAAACTTCAGCACAGTTCTTTGACTTCCTTGTTTGCATACTGAAGGATTCTTGGGTTCTTTTCTTTGAAGCCTTGGGCAAATCTTGATCCCTTTTGGGTTTTTCTGAGTCAAAATGAGTAGCTTGGATACAACTTGGCCCTAAGTTTGCATTGTGCACTGTGTAGGATGAAGAGTCTGAACCCTTTGAAGTGTGTGACGCTTAAAAGGTACAAAAGTGTAAACAGAAATGCAAGTGTGTAAGACTGAAATGCAGATGCTAGAGTGAAATACAGGTTGAATTCTATTTGTTTAGTTTATTGATCAAGTAGAGTGAGTGTTACTGATGGGATTTTGTGGCTTCTAATAGATATGGAGGCTTCATATGCTGAATATGAGGAGTGGTCAGAAGAACCAATACCAGAAGCAACGATAAAGAGCTACAAAAAAGCTTTACAGCAGCTGGAGAAATACAAACCATATGAAGAGGCACTGGTAATGCTCTTATTTACACCTTGCTTTGGCAGTTAATTGCTTTGGGGGCATTTTTTCTCTCTTTTTTCCCCATGTTTTACTATTTTTCTAGCCATAGAGAGAAAGTTGAATATTATTTTGTAACACATTCTACTATTTTTTAGCCACTGAGAAAAAGTTGAATATTGTTAGGTGACTTTCCCAGCTGTGAGCAACGTGCAAGAAGCCTCATAACTGGAAAATGTTGATTCTGTTGACTGTGTCAGGCCACCTTGAGGTACACAAGTACTTTGGCTGCTTCCCCCAGCATTCTGGGCTAAAAGGAGCTAAAAGCAGGGATATGAATGGCTTCAAAACTAGATTGTGGTGGGCAGAGAGACCTGAAAATCCAAAGCTGTTGATACTGAGGAGCCTTGTATGGCTCTTGTGTGGGATTTTGCATGAGCCCTACTCTGAGTAGCAGCTTGTTGAATCATGCTTTGTACAGAGGGGTTGAACTTTTTCTGTCCCTGTTTGTTTTCCAGCTGGGTGCTGAGACACCAAAGCTAGCAGAATATCAAGCTTACATCGATTTTGAAATGAAAGCAGGTGATCCAGCTCGGATCCAGCTGATCTATGAGAGGGCTTTGGCTGAGAACTGTCTTGTGCCAGACCTTTGGGCACGCTACAATCAGTATTTGGTAAGGAAAAAAACCCCTTGAGGCTTGGAGGTTTCTTTGCCTGGAGTGTGGTGGTGGGTTTTGTTCTTTTCATCTTTGATAAAGGAATGACCAGGAAGCTCTACTTGCATCCTGTCCCCTCAGTTTTAACTGAGGTGGTCTTTCCTTCCAGAGAAGGAGACTCCACAGGCTCTCTGGGCAGCAACACCCTCACACCAAAGAAATTTCCTCTCCTGTCGAGATTGACCCTTCTGGGTTCCAGTTTGTGGCTGTTGCCAAAATGCCCATCTTGTCTTAGCTTTTCAGATTGAAAACAGAAGTGCTGTGTTGAAGGCTCTTTAGAAATAGATGTTTGTGTTGTCTGTTCTCTCTGGCTAACAGGAGCTTAAACTCTGTCTGTTGCGTGGTTATTTCAGGACCGGCAGCTGAAAGTGAAAGAGTTGGTCCTGTCTGCTCATGACCGTGCTGTCAGGAACTGTCCCTGGACTGTTGGGCTGTGGATTAGATACCTCCTGGCGATGGAGAGGCATAGAGTGGATCACAGCATTATTTCTGGTAAGGAGAGACCATCTCAGTTAAAACTGTGGGGTACAGGGCTGCTGTTCGCACCCTGATGTTTAACAGCCAGGATGCTGTAGGATTTGGTTTCATCCTGCTGATGAAATGCAGGAGTTGTGCTGGCAGAGGAAAGCAGCTTTGGCTGAGCAGCTTCAGTTCTGAGCAGGCTACAATTTGCTTGACCATTACTGAATTAAACTGCCTTTAAATTCCCTTCCTAAACCTATTTGTCAGCTGTAGGATTTCTTGGGTATTTTCTCTCCTGTGAGTAGAGACTGAGGAGTTCAGGCTGTTCAGTCTGGAGAGGAGAAGGCTCTGAGGTGACCTTATTGTGGCCTTTCAGTATCTTAAGGCGGCCTACAAGAAAGCTGGGGAGGGACTTTTTAGGCTGTCAGGTAGTGATAGGACTGGGGGGGAATGGAACAAAGCTGGAAATGGCTAGATTCAGGTTGCATGTTAGGAAGAAGTTCTTCAGCATGAGGGTGGTGAGAGCCTGGAACAGGTTGCCCCATCCCTGGAGGTGTTTAAGGCCAGGGTGGGTGAGGCTGTGGCCAGCCTAATCTAGTGTGAGGTGTCCTTGCTCATGGCAGGAGGGTTGGAACTGGATGATCCTTGCGGTCCCTTCCAACCCTGACTGATTCTGTGATTCCTACAACTGCCAGGTGTATCTTTCTTTTTGCTGGACCCTGTAGGTAGTCATTTTGTTGCTATTAAAAAGGAAATAGGTTTATGTGGTGGGGTTTTTTTTTCCCCCCTCTATTTTTTTTCAGAAATGTTTGAGAAAGCTCTGAATGCAGGTTTTATTCAGGCAACAGACTACGTAGAAATCTGGCAGGCTTACCTTGATTACCTGAGAAGAAGAGTGGATTTCACACAAGGTATGTATAGTATTGCCCTCCAACACAAGAAGGACAGGGAACTGCTGGAGCCAGTCCAGAGGAAGCCACAAAGATGCTCAGAGGGCTGCAGCAGCTCTGCTATGAGGACAGGCTATGAGAGTTGGGGCTCTGCAGCCTGGAGAAGGCTTCCAGGAGACCTTGGAGTGGCCTTCCAGTATCTGAAAAGGGCCTACAGGAAGGCTGGGTAGGGAATATTGACAAGGTCTTGTAATGACAGGATGAGGAGCAATGGGTTTAAAGTGGCAGAGGGGAGACTGAAAGTGGATGTTAGGAGGAAGTTGTTTGCAATGAGGGTGGTGAGACACTGGCACAGGTTGCCCATGGAGGTTGTGGCTGCTCCCTCCCATGTTGGCTGAGTCCTTGAGCGACCTGATCTAGTGGGAGGTGTCCCTGCCTATGGCACAGGGGGGTTGGAACTGGATGAGCTTTGAGATCCCTTCCAACCTAAACCATTCTATGATTCTATATTGCTGTAAACAAATAGTTAAGCTGTTTTGTGCCCCTATCAATACTTTTAAAAATTCAACAGTAATTCCATAGAAATTACTTTCTGGCCAGTTGATGCCAACTAATATGAATTTAACTGATTTTAAAAAAGCAGCTCTTGACCTACAGAGGAGATTGTGCCAGATTGTAAAAATGCCCCAAATAATCTTTGAAATACTTGGATGGTTCTTTGTGGGTTTTACTGAAATAATACATTTTGCTTCCCTCCCCAGTAAAATCCTCCTTGGGTGTTAGGGAAAAGGCTTTAATGGATGGGAGATGAAAATGAAATTGCTATTTGAAGGCAATTCTGTGTTTCTTTCATTCCAGACTCAAGCAAAGAACTGGAAGAGCTGAGGTCTGCCTTCGCACGTGCTGTGGAGTACTTGAAACAAGAAGTGGAAGAGAGTGAGTGAAATCATCCAGTGGATTGTTTTGTTTTCTTCACACTGAGTTTTTAGGAGGCCAGTTCTCCACACCATGTTTTAACTTGTCTTCAAGTGCCTCCAGTGGCATTTGGGGAGAGCTGCAGATATAAGCACTTCATCTACAGGGCAGAGCTTGCTTAGTAAACACTTTTGATTTCCAAGAGCCATCCCCAAACTGCTTGCTTTTATTCCCAGGGTTCAGTGAAAGTGGAGATCCGTCCTGCACCATCATGCAGAACTGGGCAAGAGTTGAGGTGAGGTTTCTGTTTTGATGCACTTATATTTCCTAGAGTAGAGGAAGGAAAATCAATCAATTTGACATCCCAGCCCCAAAATGCCATCCCTCCTGTGCTGGGTAAACTTTAATGAGTAAATCTTCCTCCTTCTGCTCTGTGTGGGCTGCTCAAGCACATAGTGTGGCTTCAGGCTTGAAGTGTGGCATCTCAGGAGAAGAACCTGCATTGCCTTGGAGAAAGCTGCCAGTTGCTGGCAGGTTTACCCTGCTGTGACTGCAGCATGGGGCGTGAGCAGCTTGGTTAGCAGGCTGGTGGCTTGGAACTGAACAATAAGCTGTAACCTTTCTTAAATCCTGCTTAACTTAGTGCCTACACTAACTAGCTCCAAACCGTAACTGTGAAGTCATCACTGAGTCACACTGAGTGCTGCAGGTGCTGTGTTTCAGGCCCGCTTGTGTAACAACATGCAGAAGGCCAGAGAGCTCTGGGACAACATCATGACTAAAGGCAATGCCAAATATGCAAACATGTGGCTGGAGTATTACAACCTGGAAAGGTAAGAGGTGGGATAGTTAGAATCACAGAATGGGTTGGAAGTCACCTTAAAGCTGATCTAGTTAAATCTGCCTTGCCACAGGCAGGGACACCTCCTACCAGACCCCTCAAGGCCCCATCCAGCCTGGCTTGGAGCCTCCACAGTTTCCTTAGCAACCTGTTCCAGTGCCTCACCACCATGATGGGGCAAAATTTGTTCCTCATGTCTAATCTTAGTTGAGCTTCTTCTAGTTTGAAGCCATCACTCCTCATCCTATCACTCCATGCCTTTGTAAAAAGTTGTGCTGTAGCCCCCTTCAAATGCTGTAAGGCTGCTCCAAGGTCTCTCCTGAGCCTGCTCTTCTCCAGGCTGAACAATCCCAACTCCTCTCAGCCTGGCCTCACAGAGGAGTTTCAGCCCTCTCATCTTTGTTGTGGCCTCCTCTGGCCCTGGTCCAACAGGTCCCTGTCTCTGCTGTGCTGAGGATTCCAGAGTTGCAGGAGGGGTTTCAGCAGAGGGGCAGAATCCCCTCTGCTGCCCATGCTGCTATGGATCAGGGCAAGACAGGGCTGGCTTTGTGCCATGAGCACATATTGCCAGCTCATGCTGTGCTCCTTATCAACTGTCACCCTCAAGTCTGTCTTTCTCCCCAGGGCTACTCTCTGAAGAGTTAATTAACTCTTAAGTTTCCTTCTCTGAGGCAAACCCTAGCTGCTTAGCATGAGCACACTTCACCTGAGTGTGGTGTTGAGGTTCTTAGAGCAGCCCTGCCCTGAATTTCAGAAGCATTCCAGCAACAAGGGGTTGTGTTTGCAGGGGAGGGAGGGAAGCATAGAACATAATGACCTCTCATTTTGCACTTGTATGGAGGGTTGGCTCCTCATGGCTGTTCTTTCCCTCCTGCAGAGCTCACGGGGACACTCAGCACTGCAGGAAGGCCTTGCACAGAGCTGTGCAGTGCACCAGTGACTACCCAGAGCACGTCTGTGAGGTGCTGCTGACACTGGAGAGGATAGAAGGTAACTCCTAGCACATCATCTCATTTTACCTGCCCTGGTTAGTGTACACTGTGGTGCCCAGTGAATTTGATCCAGTGCTTTGTATTGTTTTCTTTTCACTGCTGTGGCACACACAAGCAGCTCTTGTTTTGTTGGGTTTTTTTTTTTTTACCATTTTGCCTCTTCTGGCTCAATTTGGAGCTTGCTGGTTGGGTTTTTCCATGCCTTTTTGAAGTGTCTATTACAAGTGAGAGGCTCTGCCAGGGGTTTGTTTTCTTTGAGGGCTGTTTTGTTAGTTTTGAATATGAATATAGGTGAATATTGAATTCAGTGAAGAGTTGTTGTTTTTTTTTTTTCCAGAGTTTTTGCTCTGCCAGGGGTTTGTTGTCTTTGAGGGCTGTTTTGTTAGTTTGGAAAATGGAATATAGGTGAATATTGAATTCAGTGAATTCATGGAATCACAGAATTCATAAAATCATAGAGCCAGAATCGTTCCAGTTGGAAAAGACCTTTTGAGATGAAGTTCCAAATAGTTGACTCTTTTTTTTTTTTTTTTTTTCCAAAATTGTATTTTTAACCTAAAGGAAATGATTTAATAAACACAAAGACCTTTTTTTTTTTCATACTTCCTTGTTTCTTTTAATCCTTCAGGAACATTGGAAGACTGGGATGCAGCAGTTCAGAAAACAGAGAACAGATTAGCTCGAGTGAATGAACAAAGAGCAAAGGTCAGAACTCCCCTGTGAGCTACCTTGAGTGGCTTCTAGGAAATGCTTGCATTAAGATCATGCTTGTCTGGATGTCACACCTCTAATACTACTCCTCTAGACAAACTTTAATAGCCTCAGTACTATTGATTTCAATCTAAAATGAGGGTTCAACTCTTGTTGCTTTCAATCTTTCCCCTTTTTGGATGGACACAGGAATTTGAGATAAGGCTTTGAAGCGATGATGCTGTGCTTAATGCAGCTTGGGAGGAAACCCCCTCGGTGTTCAGTGCTCCAGAAAATGTTGTGCAGTCACTAAAAGAGAAAAAAATCTTTGTGTGTTTGTAGGCTGCTGAGAAAGAAGCTGCCCTGGCAAAGCAGGAGGAAGAGAAAGCTGAGCAACGAAAGCAGGCTCGGGCAGAAAAGAAAGCATCCAAAAAGGCTAAGAAAACCAGGACCGGCGACAAGCGCAAAGCTGAGGATGATGATGAGGGGGAATGGGGACAAGAAGAAGGTAAAAAAAAAAAAAAAAAACCCAAATAATTAAAAGTTAAAGCTCTGGTGACAGGGCTATTTGGTTGTCTCTTCTCTGGCAGAGGCAGATGAGGAAGGGCCATGGAGATGCACAGAGGGCTGCTGCAGCTCTGCTATGAGGACAGGCTATGAGTTGGGGCTCTGCAGCCTGGAGAAGAAAAGGCTTCCAGGACCTTGGAGTGGCCTTCTAGTATCTGAAAAAGGCCTACAGGAGGGCTGGGGAGGGACTATTGACAATTTCTTGTTATGACAGTACGAGGGGTAATGAGTTTCAACTGGCAGAGAGGAGATTTAAATGAGATACTAGGAGGAAGCTGTTTGCAGTGAAGGGTGGTGAGACACTGGCACAGGTTGCCCAGGGAGCTTGTGGCTGCTCCCTCCCTGCCTGGAGTTGAAGGCCAGGCTGGATGAGGCCTTGAGCGACCTGTTCCAGTGGGAGGTGTCCCTGCCTGTGGCACAGGGAGGTTGGAACTGGCTGAGCTTTGAGGTCTCTTCCAACCTAAACCATTCTATGATTCTATCTCTGGTGTCGTCTGCTGTCATTTCAGGGTTTCTTTCTCCTGGGGTGTCCTTGTGATAGTGAAATGTAGGCAAGACTAAGTGGGATTTTGATCAATGAAAGTACAGGTTTTAGCATTACAAAAAAAAAAACATTCTACAGGGTGTTTTTTAGTTTTATTTAATAAAAATAGTGATTTTTATTTGTCTTCCAAATAAGTAATTTTCCTGACTCATCAAATGATGCTGAGGCATCTGTCTAAATCGAGTTGTTCAGTACTGAGGCAGTCTCTTGGAAGCTGCTAACAGGATTTTAATAGTTTGCTGCCCTCAAGGGAGTTCTGGGAGTATTTAGTCTTTTATTTCTTAAAAAAAATCACATTAGATAGAGGGGAAAAAAAAAAACAAACCATGGATCAGAAGTTGGAGCTGACAGAAAATGGATCGGGGATGGAAATAGTCTTGTTGCTTCTATTGAAATCCTTGTTCTTTTGGTCAAATAACTTGTTACTCATGCTTTAAAACCTGAGGGAGGTTTTAATTTGGTGTCTTTAAGACCCTTCACTTCATTTGGGGTTTCATCTGCCACTTCCAAACTCCGTGGGCCAGGAGGGCAGCTTCATTTCAGTGAGCAAAAATGGTTTCATTTTCTAGTAAAGCTTTAATGTCATTACTCAGCAGAGCAGCCAAGCAAGAGGCACAAGGGAGATGGTGATGGACTACTCGTGGATGAATCCATGGAGGTGGAAACTGGGTTGTTTGGCAGAAGTGGAGCTGAAAAGCCAGATCACTCAGCAAACCAAAAGGAGAAGGCATCTACCAGCCGAAAAGACATCCCCAAGGTTTTCCATGACAGCAGCAAAGATAACGTCACAGTCTTTGTCAGCAACCTTTCCTACAGCATGGCAAACCCTGAGGTGAAACTGAAAGAGCTCTTTGAGAGCTGTGGGGAGGTGACAGAAATCCGTCCAGTCTTCAGCAACAAAGGCACCTTCCGGGGCTACTGCTACGTCGAGTTCAAGGAAGAGAAATCTGCTCTCCAGGCCCTTGGCTTGGATCGACAGGTTGTGGAGGGAAGGCCAATGTTTGTTTCTCCCTGTGTAGACAAGAACAAGAACCCAGACTTTAAGGTAAGCTTTCCTGCAGGCTCAACAGTGGGACTGCATAGAGTTAGCAGAGCTGTGTTTCTTCTAAAGCAGTGAAGTCCTGGTGGACAGCAGGATCACCAGGAGCCAGCCAAGAAGGCTGATGGCATCCTGGAGTTCATCAACAAGAGTGTGGTAGGCAGGGTGGCCTCACCTTCTACTCTGCCCTGGTGAGGCCACACTCCTGGGTCCAGTTCTGGACACCCCAGCTGAAGAAGGATAGGGACTTGCTGGACAGGGGACAGCCAAGAGCTACAGACCAGCTGAGGGGACTGAAGCTGCTGATGCTGAGAGAATTGGGGCTTTTTAGCCTGGAAGAGAGCAGACAGTGGAATCTGATCAGTGCTGATCAATACTTCAAGGATGGGTGTCAGGAGGATGGCACCAGGCTTTTTTGCAGTGGTCCCCAGTGACAGGACAAGGTGTAACAGGCACAGATTGGAACATGAGAAGTTCCATCTGAACACGAGGAGGAACTTCTTAAATTCGAGGGTGCTGAAGCCCTGCAGCAGGCTGCCCAGAGAGGTTGTAGATTCTGTATCTCTGGAAACATTCCTAAGCCACGTGGTTGTGTTTCTGTGTGCCCTTTTCTAGGTGCTCCTGCCTTGGCAGAGGGTGGTGGGCTGAAATCTCCAGGGGTCCCAACCAATCCTGTGATTCTGTGATGCTGTGTCTCAGCAGTAAAGCTGTGTTCTGGGAGTTCTTGTATTTTATGTTACTTTACCATAAATCTGAACTGGCATTAGTTTAAATTTGCAGAGATCTTGTGTGAGCAGCTTGCTAATGCTCAAATTCCTACTTGAGCATGTCTGGAAAGTACTTTTTCAGTTGAGTCATAGCAGCTGTGGGCATTTATTACCCAACCCACTGGCTCTTGTTAATGATCTGTCCTGGGGATAGTCATACAGGCAGTGGCTTTAGGCACTATGGAGTTATTGCACAGGAAAACTTAATGTTCAGAGAGTGACAACTGAGCAAAAAGATGTGGTCCATGGCTGTTCTCATTTTGAAGGAGATGGAGATGTTGAGAAGCATTTGTTGAGGTACTGGAACGTGTCCAGAGAAGGGTGATGAAGCTGCTGAGGGGCCTGGAGCACAGC
Source organism: Psilopogon haemacephalus (assembly GCA_013396835.1). NCBI lineage: Eukaryota > Metazoa > Chordata > Aves > Piciformes > Megalaimidae > Psilopogon > Psilopogon haemacephalus. Next base: position 89,785 of record VWZI01007032.1, on the reverse strand, counting down.
CCTGTGAGGAGAGGCTGAGGGAGCTGAGGGTGTGCATCCTGGAGAAGAGGAGGCTCAAAGCAGACCTCATTGCTCTCTGCAGCTACCTGAAGGGAGGTTGTAGCCAGGTGGGGTTGGGCTCTTCTCCCAGGCAACCAGCAACAGAACAACGGGACACAGCCTCAAGTTGTGCCAGGGGAGGTACAGGCTGGATGTTAGGAGGAAGTTCTGCACAGAGAGAGTGATTGGCATTGGAATTGGCTGCCCAGGGAGATGCACCATCCCTGGAGGTGTTCAAGAAAAGCCTGGATGGGGCACTTAGTGCCATGGGATAGGGCTGGGTGCTAGATTGGACTGGATAATCTTGGAGGTCTCTTCCAACCTGGCTGATTCTATGAATGAGGCACTTAGTGCCATGGGTTAGTTAATGAGAAGGTGTTAGGTGATAGGTTGGACTCAATGATCTTAGAGGTCTTTTCTGTGATTCTGTGATTTATTTGCAAGTCCTTGGTGTAGCCTGTGTTTATATGCAGATGTTTTTCAAGGTATTACTGTGGATTTAAGGTATTTTTGTCACACACAAATATCAGCATGGTTTGGGTTGGAAGGGACATTAAATCTGGTTTCAACCCCCTTGCCATCACCAGAGACACTTTCCACTAGCTCAGGTTGCTCAAGGTCCCATCCAGCTTTGCCTTGAGCACCTTCCATGGAGGCAGCATCCACAACCTCCCTGACCAAGGTGTTCTAGGATCTCACCACCCTCACTGGAAAGAATTTCTTCCTAATACAAATGACTCTGCTAAGCTTTTGGAGGTGTAATAGATGGAAATCCTTGGAGCCTCTGGCTGGTTTGGTATCTAACAGCCTTTTTTACTTCTTCAGGTGTTCAGGTATAGCACTACCCTGGAGAAGCACAAACTCTTCATCTCGGGTTTGCCATTTTCCTGCACTAAGGAAGAACTGGAAGAGGTCTGCAAAGCTCATGGGAAGGTCAAAGACATTCGCCTGGTCACCAACAGAGCTGGAAAACCCAAGGTAGGAAGTTTGACAGCACTTGGAGTAGAGGGAAAAAAATAGGCTTTAGTAAGTTTTGCAAAGGCTCTTTATTTTTAAAGTAACTGAGTAGCTAGAGTTCATCTGGCAGAACCAATTCCTCTCCTCCTGTTGCTCAGTTCCTTGAGGCTATTGTTCATAACACCTGCTGCAGTAATAGATTTGCCAGTGAGAAATGAGCCACCTCTCCCTGACAGGGCTCATTATTTCCCTCCTGGAATAAATGACTCCTTGTTAAATTAGAGACTCTAAACCAGCTGCTGCTCTGCCAAAACTCTACCTGACACCTCAGCTGTGTCTGCTGTGGGGCACTTAACAGGTGCCATCCTGGGGATGATGATGTGTGTGTGTTTTCTAGCTCTTGGCAACATCTCCAGTGCAGCTCCTGTTGCACACAGAGCTTGTGTGTACCTCCAATCACCCAACCACCCCCCGGGGCAACCCATTCCAGGGCCTCACCACTCTCATGCTGAAGAACTTCCTCCTCACATCCAGTCTGAATCTCCCTCCAGCTTTGCTCCATTCCCTCTAATCCTGTCACTCCCTGAGAGCCTAAAAAGTCCCTCCCCTGCTTTTCTGTAGGCCCTTTCAGATACTGGAAGGCCACAATAAGGTCACCTCAGAGCCTCCTCTTCTCCAAACTGAACAGCCCCAACACTTTCAGTCTGTCCTCATAGCAGAGATGCTTCAGCCCTCTGATCATCCTTGTGGCCCTTCTCTGGACACACTCCAGCATGTCCACATCCCTCTTGTAATAGAGGCTCCAGAATTGGACACGTTACTCCAGGTGGGGCCTCACCAGGGCAGAGTAGAGGGGAAGAATCACCTCCGTCGACCTGCTTGGCCATTTGTACACATTGATCAGATCTCTTCTCATTCATCTCTTCTCCAGACCAAACAACCCCAAGGTTCTCAGTCTCTCTTGGTAGGGGAGATGCGCCAGTCCCCCAGCCATCCTCATGGCTGTCTGCTGGCCTCTTTGCTAGCAGGTCCCTGTATTTATGCTTCCTTTAGGGCCTGGCCTATGTGGAATATGAAAACGAAGCTCAGGCCTCCCAGGCTGTGCTGAAGATGGATGGGCTGACAGTGAAGGAACATGTCATCAAGGTGGCCATCAGCAACCCTCCCCTCCGCAGGCTGCCCGACAAGCCTGAGGCAGGCAAAGCTCCCCAGTTCGCCGTACCCCGACCAGTTTATGGAGCGTGAGTACTGGGGAGGGTGGGCTGGCAGTGCTCCAGAAAGGGGATGGGGCTGGGTTTCTTCAGGTGCTGAGATGTAGGAGACTCACCTAGAATGAGAGAGAACATTCAAAAGGTGCTCAACCATTTAAAAAAAAAAAAAAAAGATTGTTGGATTGATAAGAAGCAGGTTTCTTTATCACTAGAAACAGAGTTTTGGGCATGGGACGTTGAACTGTGGAATTGTTTTGGTTGGAGAGACCTTTAAGATCATCGGATCCAACTATTAAACCAGCACTGCCAGCTCACCACTAAACCATGGCTCTCAGCACCACATCTGCACAGCCTTGAAACCCCTCCAGGGATGGGTTCTCCACCACACCACTGTCCTGGACAGCCTGAGGCAGGCCGTGGAAGCCCTCAAGGGAAAGAAATTGTTCCTTGTGTCCCACATAAACCTTCCCTGGGGTAACTTGAGGCCGTTACCTCTTGTCCTGTCACTTGTTCTTTGGGAAAAAAAGACCAACCCTCACCTCACTCCAGCCTCCTTTCAGGAAGGTGAAGAGACCCAGCAGGTCTCCGTTCAGCCTCCTTTTCTCCAGGTTGAACAACCTCATTTCCCTTGGCTGCCCCTTGCAAGACTTGTGCTCTAGGCCCTTCACCAGCTTTATTGCCCTTTTTTTCTGGACCCACTCCAGCACCTCAATGTTCTTGGAGTGAGTGGCCTAAAACTGAACCCAGGCTTCTGTTTGCAGCCTCAGCAGTGCTGAGTACTAGGTCACAACCACTGCGCTTGTCCTGCATCACTGAGGCTGATACTAACATCTAAGCAGTGAATTTCCACATCCTCTTGTTCTGGAGAAGCAGCCATGATGGCTCTCAGTGAGCACCAAAGCTGCTCTTTCACCTTCTAGGGTGCTCCTGCTGCTTAGCATTGTGATTTATGTCCCTGTGGATAGATATGAAGGTGCATGTTGAGGACTGCGGGGCAGTTGTGTTCTACCAGGACTTGGGCAGGCAGAAAGTGCTTTCAGTGAGCACTGAAGCTGCTCTTCCAGGGTGTTCCTGCTGCTTAGCATTGTGATTTATGTCCCTATGGATAAATATGGAGGTGCATGTTGAGGACCGTGGGGTAGTTGTGTTCTACCACATCTTGGGCAGACAGAGAGTGCTTTCAGTGAGCATCGTAGCTGCTCTTTCATCCTCCAGGCTGCTCCTGCTGCTTAGCATTGTATTTTATGTCCCTGTGGATATGGAGGTGCACGTTGAGGACTGTGGGGCAGTTGTGTTCTATCAGGACTTGTGCAGACAGAAAGAGCTTTTAGTGAGCACCGAAGCTGTGCTTTCATCTTCCAGGGTGCCCCTTGCTGCTTAGCATTGTGATTTATGTCCCTGTGGATAAATACAGAGGTGCATGTTGAGGACTGTGGAGCAGTTGTCTTCTACCAGGACTTGGGCAAAGAGTGCCCAGCGAAAGATGACTCCTGAAGCAAAGGGCAGGAGTAGTAAAATGAGGAAGGCTCCATTCAGTGAACCCAGCCCTTTGTGTTTCCCCAGGGTGTTCAGAGAGGACTGGGCTGGGGTTTTTAAAGTGTCCCTTTTTGCCCTGCAGGAGAGGGAAGGGAAGGACACAGCTTTCCATGATGCCTCGAGCACTGCAACGCCAGAGTCACCCCGCGGCTAAAGCCGAGAATGGGATGGTCCAGAACTCACCAGCAACTTCAGCCACACTCCCTGAGGAGCCTAAAAAGATGTCCAATGCCGATTTTGCCAAGATGCTACTGAAAAAATGAGCAAAACAGCAAGAAAAAAGCCTGCAATCAGCAAGTCTGGTACAATGTGAAATGCCTTTCTGGAAGCCATGTTGTGTCCTTACGCTAGCACGGGGGAGAACGCCGGTGGCAACCACCTGTAAATACAGCTCTGAACTGCTTCATTCATCAGGATCAGTGTAGGATGGTACAAACCCAGGTGGTTTTTTTTTGGTTTTTTTTTGGTTGTTTGTTTTGGGTTTGTTTTTTTGTTTTGTTTTGTTTTTTTCCTCTTAAGAGCAAAGTGTTACACTATGTTCTGGTAAAATGGCATTTTATGATTCCTCATATTGAGGGGTAACGAGGAGGGAAGCTATTTCCTGCACGGGTTGGGACACCACATTGTGTTTTCTGAGTACAGTTATTTCTCTCTAAGGACTGAGGTGGGACGTTGGAAGCCTCGGGATAACCTTGTCAAGCTTCACTGGGTCAGTTCAGCTTCTGATTGCAGTCATTCTCTCTTGAGAACAAGCCCCCTTTTTTTTTCCCTCACCATCCAAGACACCCCCCCAACCCCCAGCTCCCCAGCCAGGGATTTCCATCTCCTTCCAGTTCCCAGTCAAATGGCAGTGCTAGGACCTTCACCACGATGGCCTCTTTTAGTATTGGGAGAGTTTCTATACATATGTGTGTATATGTATATACATAGATATGTATTCCCTTAATGTTCCATGGGAGTTAACCTGCTTTTTATATCGTGGATTTGTACAAGAATAATTCGAGTTTGTTATTTTTCAAGTGTTAAAAATGCTTAGACCTGGGCATTTCTGTTTCCCCCATAAGCTGTACGTGCTCTTGCTGAGGACCATTTTTTGTTCTTTGAGGGTTGTTTGGGGTTTGGTTTTGGTTGTTTTGGGGGGGGTTTTTTGTTTTGGGGTTTCTTTTGTTTGTGTTTTTTTTTTTTGCTAGCTAGCTCACATGTCTTTTTGCAGGTAAAGGTTTCTCTATGGTTTTGTACAAATGTGAAGTGCAAGTTGATGCTCCTTGGTTTATTAAACTCGAAGTTCTCAAAGGTTTTTCTTATAAATACTGCTGATTTTTGGTTTAAACGTTGCGTGTTGGAATTGCACTTCTGTGGCAGCTGGGTCCTATGGATGTACCTCACCTCTTGGGTGCAGTGAGAGTTGAGCTGCTTAAAGGTATGTGACGCCCTTCCATCTAGTGTGAAGACCCTGGGAGCACTCTAGTAGTCACCTCAAACTCTGAACTAATCCAGTAGATCATCCTGGGTAGAACTGTTCCTGCTTGTCAACTCAAACTGCTGTTACCTCTGAAGTCAGCACATGTAGGGGTTGAATGAGGGGTGGAACCTTCATACCACGTTCACCTTGTACAACACAAAGCACTGCTGCAAATAAACACTATTTTCAGTGCTTCTGCTCTCTGCTGATTTGATTTGGCTTGACTTTGAGTCTGTTTCATGGCTTTGACCCACGTCAAGAGCAGCAATGTTGACGATGCAGCTTCTTCCATCTCCAAATCAGCTTGGAAATGTTGGAATACAACCTTAATCTGGAGCTTTGATTTGTGGAATGGGAATGCTAAGGTTGGCCTGCCCCTGTATACACCATCAGTGATTAATTCAGTCTCCTTTGGCTGATGGGGTTGGATTTAGCACTCCAGAGTTTCCATCTCGCTCCCATCTCTGCCCCCTGAGGGAGCAGGATGTGTGGTTTGTAACTTGCTGCTCCTCAAACCAAACCAAGCTGTGGTCTCTTCTTGGCCCAAAGCATGTTGAGAACAGCCTTCTCCAAACAAACCAATTTAATAGTAAAATAGTTTTATTAATCTGTTACTAAAATAACAATTTCTTTTTTTTTTCTTCCCCCCTGCCCCAGAGCTCTTAAAGTGCAAATTTTATTTACAGTCACCTCACACTTCAAAAAGGAAAAAAAACAAAGGCATGTTTTGTGAGGACAGACCAAACTTCCTCATCCATAGTTTGCTTTCCCTGGCAGCACTGATCACAGATGTGGGATGGTGCTGTAGACCACACAACTCCAGTCTTGTCCTGTTGCCTGCTCCAGGTAAGTTAGAAGGGAAGAACTTTACACTGGTGCAGGACAGTCTTAACAGCTGAAAGGGTTTAAGCTTAACAGCACTGTAAACTGGATCAAACTGAAGCTTTTTTTTGAGCTTAGAGGTGTTGGGAATCATTATGCACAGCTGCAGGCAGAGGTGCAGGAAGCTGCTGTGATTTAGGCTGCAGGTGGTTTTATCCTAAAAGTCCAAGTGGGTTTTGTAGGTTTTCTTTGCATTGCAGAGCAGCTCCCATGTCCTTAACTACCTGCCAGTGCAGCACAACGAGGCCTCCTGTGATTCCTGACAGGTTTATCACTGTAATAATGTGACCTAGTAATTAATTGAGAGAGGTTCTCTTGTGTAGATTGAAAAAAAAAATCACTTTTTGGCACACTTGCAATCCATGCTCATAACCAGACTGGGTACAGCTGATGAAAGTTGTGTCATGGTTATGTAATAACTTTTTCCACCCCCAGCTTTGCTGAAGCAAGCTTTTTTTTTTTTCTTTTTTTTCTCCAACCCTGAACTGAAATGTGTAAGGACAGCTGGAAGTTGCTCAGGGATCCTGCCTGGATAAGGTGGGGTCTGAGGGATGGCCTTGGAGCACCAGCTTGTCCTGTCTGAAGAAGAGCAGAAGCACCTTGCAGGGCAAGGAAAGAAGTTAACGTTCCTCTTCTTGTTCCAGCTGTAACCTTCAACTTGCTGCTCGTGGCACAAACCTCACCCCAGGAAAGGCAACTGAAAGTAAATGTGCAAAGTGTCACTGATAGCAGAAATGGGAGGGGAGATGCCTCTGAGCTGGAGTTTGGCTGCCTCCTAGATTAATACTGTCAATCAAGCTCATCTGACCGACAGGAAAGAGTCTGGTGACCATGGCTGGGAGTGCTGGTACCACAAGGGTTGTGTTTTGGGGTTTCCTTGAACAACAGGGAAAAGAGGTAACACAAAAACAACAAGTTGGTTAGGGCTTTGTCTTGCCAAGCAGCTCCTTGATGAGGTCAGACAAGGTTTTTGACCAGCCAGGTGAAGGGTTGTGATTGAAGCAGCTTCCCCAAGCTTAATTTTAAGGAGAAATGGAAGTTCTGCTTCAGGTGGTTGAGCCCCTCTACCGCTTCTCCCTGCCTCCTTCCCAGGAGCACAAGCAAATTATAGTGCACAGTCAACATCAGCAGCTCACATTCCAGCTTGGCATAAGGTACATAAATAAATTATATTAATTTAAGCAAACGAAAAAGACTTTAAATAAATGAAATGCTAACGAGTGACGCCTGACAAGTTCTTTCCCTGCAGCAACACCGAGCAGCTCGTCCTTGTGTTCTCCCCACATATTCCTTGGCTCCTGAACCTCCACAACCCTCAAGTCTTGACAGGGATGGTTTGTTTGCACCCGGCAGCACTGCCATCTGCTTCAGGTAAGCCCACGGAGTACTCGGTGGTGGCAATGAGCAGCATGTCCAGGGTGGTCTCCGTACACTTGGCAATGAACCGTATGAACGGCCTCACGTCGCCCTCGTTGGCCACCTCCAGGACGTGGTAGTACTCTGCCCGCTGCTCCTTGCGGATGGTGATGGGCGGGTAGCCAGCCTGCATCAGGATGAGGTTCATCAGGAGGCGCGAGGTCCTCCCGTTGCCGTCGACGAAGGGGTGGACGTAAACCAGCTTGTAGTGGGCCAGGGCGGCGAATTCCACGGGGTGCAAGCTCATGGCGTCTTCCGAGTTCATCCACTGCACAAACTCCCGCATCTGCTTCTCCACGTCGCGGGGATGGGGCGGGATGTGGTGGCCTACGAACACCTGAGTGGCCCTGAACCTGCCCGCCTCCAGCGGGTCGACGTAGCCCAGCACCCTGCGGTGTATCTCCAGGATGTCAGCGATGCCGACGGAGCCGATGCGCGACACCAGGGTGGTGTTGACGTACTTCAGGGCCGCGTGCATGCCGATGACCTCGTTCTGCTCCGCCAGGCTCTTCCCGGGGACGGCGTACCTGGTCTCGATGATGTGCCTGATCTCCGACAGCGTCAGGGTGTTGCCTTCGATGGCCACCGTGTGGTAGATGTGGTGGTAGTAGGACTCCTCCATCACCCGGCGCAGGGCGGAGTTGCCCTTGGGGATGGCCATCACTTTCTTCACCTTGCCGTCGATGATGCTGAAGTACCTCTGATCGATCTCCTCGACCAGCGGCAGCGTCCGGTCGCGGTTGATCAGAGCCTTCTCGTGGCAGGGGGAGATGGTCAGCGCCTTGGAGTACAGGTAGTCGGCTTGCAGGATGTCTTTTTCCTCCTCGGAGAAGATGCCAAACTCGTTCAGGGCGTCCACGTAATTGGGGTCCATTTTGAGGGCGTAGAGGAAGAGTTTGTGAGCCTTCTCCCGCTTCCCTTGGCGCTTCATTTCCAGGGCTTGGTTCAGGGCTGCTCTGGCTTCCAACTTCACTTCTGAAATGCAATGGCAGTGGTTAGCCTCAGCGTGTTTGTGGCTGACACCAAGCTCTGCAGCCTGCCTGACATGGTGGAGGAGAGGGATGCCAGCCAGAGGGACCTGGGTAGGCTTGAGAGGTGGGCCCAAGCCAACATCACTGTGTTGAGTCATAGCCTGGGCTGCATCAAAAGCAGTGGGACCAGCAGGATGAGGGAAGTGATTCTCCCCCTCTACTCTGCTCTTCAGAGGTCCTGCCTGGAGTACTGAGTCCAGTTCTGGTGTCCCCAACACAAAGAGGACATCAAACTATTCTTGAAGAGTGTCGCAGTACTAAAGCACCTTCTCTGTGGGGACAGGCTGAGAGAGCTGGGGCTGTACAGCCTGGAGAAGGGAAGGCTCAGAAGGGACCATAGAGCAGATTTCCAGTACTAGAAGAGGGCTGTGGGAGAGCTGGGGAGGGACCTTTTACAAGGACTTGTAGTGCAAGATAAGGGGTGATGGCTTTGAGCTGGAAGAGGGGAGATTGAGACTGGAGGTTAAGAAGAAATTCTTCCTAGTGAGGGTGGTGAGACACTGGAACAGGCTCCCCAGGGAGGCTGTGGGTGCTGTCTCCCTAGAGGTGTTCAAGGCCAGGCTAGATGGGGCCTTGAGCAACCTGGTTTTGGTGGAAGGTGTCTCTACCTAGGGCAGGGGGGTTGGAGCTCAATGATCTTCCAACCCAGATTCTGTGATGAGAGCAGTGAGTTTTACTGGAAATCTCTACACTTCACCCAATACAGAAATGAAACAAATCCAGCCTGGAAGAACTTCTACTCCAGCTTCTGCTGGGCTGCAAGCACTGAGGCTTATGCCACGTTGACAGGGACTGGAGCTGTTCCTGGCAGGAAGTGTGGTGAGGCAGGATCTGTGATCAGCATGGTTCAAGCTGGCTATGGGCATGCAGCCATCCCAGCCCAAGGTCACTTTGACCACCAGGCTGCTTCATGTTGGGGGAAGGACAGGGTTCTTCTGGCAGTAACTCTGGGTCTCTTGCTGCAGCACAACCTGCACCATTTCTGGTTCTTCACTGAATTATCATAGTTCCCAATAATGAAAGCTTTAATTCCAGAGGGCTGGAATTGTCAGGACTCCTTGTAGTGTTTTCCAGATTGGTGTCCTGGCTGATAAAGGCACCAACCACAGCCTGTTGCTGCCAGAAAGGCTGTTCTGTGACAGCCAGGATTTGGGGATTTATTGTAGGATCGTGGACTGGTTTGGATGGGAAGGGACCCTTAAAAGTCGCATAGTCCAACCCCCCTGCAGTCAGCAGGGACATCTGCCCCAAGCAACCTGACCTGGATGGGTCTGCTAGGGTCTCACCACTCTTACTACCAAACATTTCTTCTTTCTAGTCTAAATCTCCCTCTTTCAGTTTCAAACCATCACCCCTTGTCCTGTTACAACAGGCCCTGCTAAAAACTCTGTCCCCAGCTTTCTGATTGGTCCCTTTCAGTGCTGAAAGACTACCAGAAGGTCTCCCTAGAGCCTTCTCTTCTCCAGGCTAAACAACCCCAACTCTCCCAGCCTGGCCTCACAGCAGAGGGCTTCCAGCCCTCCCACCATTGCTGTGGCCTCCTCTGGCCCCACTCCCAACAGGTCCCTGTCTGTGATGTGCTGACTCCAGAGCTGGCCCCAGCACTGCAGGTGGGGTCTCAGCAGAGCAGAGGGGCAGAATCCCCTCCCTGTGCCTGCTGCCCACACTGCTGGGGATCAAGCCCAGGAGAAGGTTGGCTCTGGGCTGGTAGTGCATGGTGCTGGCTCATGCCCAGCTCTTCATGACCAAATTCTTCTCCACAAGGCTGCTCTCCAGCTTTTCATCCCCACTCTGGATTGATAGTGGGATCTGCCCTTATGCCTTGTACTTGGCTATGTTGCTGCATCCTAAAGCCCTGCCCACTGTTCCCTCAATGGTACTTACTAGTACTAAAGCATGAGGAAAGCCTTTTGACAGCCAAGACAGCACCGAGAGAACTGCACCACATGGCAATGGAATGTGGTTGGGCTGCTGACAATGACAGGTCTGACCCCAGGGTCACCTAAGTGGCAGTTGGGCAGCAAGAGTTCATCACCATTGCAGAGTAGAGGAGCTCTCCAGATGCAGGCTCTTATTACACAGCAGCTCAGTTGTTTCCCTGCACCCACCCTGGGATGCTCACCTGGGGTGGCTTTGCCTTTCAGCACCAGCAGCTCCAGCCCATTGGAGGTGACACTCAGCCCAGTTGTTTGTCCTGTGTATCTGGTGACACCCGAGGAGCCTGTACCCAGCTTACTCTTCAGGAAGGAGAGTCCTTTGAGCACTGTCTGACACTGGTCTTCCACCACAGCCAGTGGGAGCAGCAGCATCACCACTGAGCTCAGAAGGAGCACCAGCACAGCTGCCCATCTCACACGGACCCATAGGGTTATCCATTTCAGCTCAGGATCCATCGTCATGGACACCAGGTTCATCCTGCTTCCCGCACAGAGAACAGGAACATCTCCTTTCCTGCTGCTCCCACCTAGGAATATAAACAGCTTTAGCCAGAGCTCTGTCATGGGACAGGGACAAGGCAATGTGTGGGCCTGAGCTGTGTGCTATGGGGTGCTATGGGAGCAGAGCTATTCGGGGTCAGCACAAGCATCCACCTTCCCCTGTTGCCTTGGAAGCATTTCAAGGCAGAGTGTGTGCAGTGTTCAGCATAACACAAATCCATGTGGATCAGCTACGCAGCACTGTGAGGAAACGTTGATGCCACGTGGGCACCAGGCTCTGGAGGGATGAAGGAGCTCTGTCCCATACAGGTATGGCACAGTTCTCACCACCACCTCTCTCCTCCACCTCCCAGCCCTGTGGTCTCCAAACCCAAAGACCCTGAAAGCCCTCCCCAGGCTCCCATATTCCCCGCGCTCCCGGTGTCTCTTCATCCACGACTCCGCCGCCAGCACCGTTCCGTTCCCAGCTCTCCTTCCCCAGCCTCGTCCCCCTCACCCTCTGCCCCTTCCTGTCCTCTCTCTCTGCCTCCCCTCACGCCCAGTCCCTTCCGCGCCACCGGGCCCGCCCGAGCCCGCGCTCCAACAGCCCTCAGTCCCCTCTTCGCCACCGGGATCAACTTGTTCAGCACCCAGCTTCCCCTACACCCTCCTCGCCACCGGGCTAGGGCCCTGCAGCCCCCACTCAGGTCCTTCCCCCGCCCCAGCTTCCCCCATTACCTTTGCCGCCTCCCTCGGCCGCCGGCTGCCGGCTGCGGTAACCCCGCCCTGTGACGTCTCGCCCAGCGCACGCTGCCATTGGCTGAACCTCCCTCCCTTTCCTTTCCTATTGGCTGTCGCAGCTGATGTGTCTTTCTTATGTCCCGCCCCTCTCTTCCTGCGCTCGCCTTCGTGTGGCGTCTTCCGAGTAGCGCCGCGCCCCCGTGCGGGAGCGGCTCGTGGAGGGTGACAAGTGGCTAGCGCTCACGCCAATCATAAGAGGAGAAGCCAATGAGGAGGGGCAGGCGAACGAGGGGCGGGCACAATTGCCAGCTGAGGCCCCCTGCCCGGGCTGCTCTGGGTTGCTACGCGACGGGCGCGGTCTGGGCGGGAAGCGATGCGGAGCGCTCCTGGGGGCCTGACAGGAGCCTGCGGTCTGCTGCGGGGCGCTGGGGGGACCCAGGCCATCGCCGAGGCCGCGGGGCCGGGTGATGACAGCTGCCCGCCCACTGTGGCCTCCTCTGTGCAGGGTCTGGGAACGGCCAAGCACAGTGGAGGTGTGTGGGGAGCACAGCAAAGCGATCTCGGTGCTCACAGTTAGTTTACTGACGCGGTAAAGCAGAATTTTCTGTCTCGTACAGATGGAGAGAGTCCAGAGGAGGGCCACGAGGATGCTCAGAGGGCTGCAGCAGCTCTGCTATGAGGACAGGCTGAGAGAGTTGGGGCTTTGCAGCCTGGAGAAGAGAAGGCTTCCAGGAGACCTTATAGCAATCTTCCAGTATGTGAAGGGGGCTACAGGAGGGCTGTGGAGGGACTGTTCACAAGGTCTTGTAATGACAGGACGAGGGGGAATGGGTTCAAACTGGCAGAGGGGAGATTTGAACGGGATGTTAGGAAGAAATTCTTCACAGTGAGGGTGGTGAGACACTGAAACAGATTGCCCAGGGAGGTTGTGGCTGCTCCCTGCCTGGAGATGTTCAAGGCCAGGCTGGATGAGGCCTTGAGTGACCTGTTCTAGTGGGAAGTGTCCCTGCCTGTGGCACAGGGGGGTTGGAACTGGATGATCTTTGAGTTCTCTTCCAACCTAAACCGTTCTATGTTTGTGTTACCTATCCGTGGCTCTTCTTGGGAGCCTTTTTGTTTTAAAGGAGATGAATAGGTCAGTAAGCAACGTACCTCGTAGAATGCCTTAGGTTGGAAGAGATCCTGAAGGGTCCCCTCCAACCCCCCTGCAGTCAACAGGGCCATCCTCAGCTAGAGCAGGTTGCTCAGGGCCTCATCGAGTTTGACCTTGAACGTCTCCAGAGATGTGGCCTTCAGCACAGCCCTGGGCAACCTGTTGCAGAGTTTGACCACCCTTGTTGTCCAGCTGAAATCTCCCCTGCTCCAGTTTCAAGCTGTTGTTCCTCATCCCATCACTGCAGCCCCTTCTAAATTGTCCCTCTGCATCCTTTACTTCTTGACTGGAAGGGTCTCAGTGCACTGGCACAGGCTGCCCAGGGAGGTTGTAGAGTCTCCTTCTCTGGAGCCTTTGCAAGCCTATCTGGATGTGTTCCTGTGTGACCTGAGCTTGATTGTCTGGTTCTGCTCTGGCTAGGGGGTTGGACTCGATGATCTCTTTGGGTACCTTCCAACCCCTGGCATCCTGTGATCCTTTCTCTAGGTCCTCTTTATATACTGAAATACAGCTTGAAGTTCTCTCTGGAGCCTTCTCTCCTCCAAGCTTTACAGCCCCAACTCTCCCAGCCTGTCCCCACAGAGGACCTGCTCCATGATTGTGTTCATGGCCTCCTATGGACCTGCTGAAGCAGGTCCAGGTCCTTCTTGTGTTGGGGTTGCTTTGCAGAAGTTCTGTGGGTCTCTCTCTGTTGTTAAATACTGAAAGCGGGGAGAAATTTACCAAGCTCTGAAGAAGAGACTACTTTAAGAGAGTTGCAGGTGACTCTCTCAGCTTCCAGCATCTAGCGAGGTGATGCAGTTTTCTAACAGATGCTTACACAGCAAATCATCCCTGGCAGGGAAAAACAACCTGCTTTGTCAGAAATAAATTGTGGCAATTTAGGCTCTTTTTCTTCTTCGTGGCTGACAAGAGTGGATCAAAAGCAGGCAGGGTAAATGCAGCTCCTGTGTTGTGAGAGTTTGGAGCTCTCCTGCATGACACACCTAGAGGGAAAAAAGGGGCAAGATTTAATGGTCTTAGTCAAATGAACGATCTTTCTCAAACACAAATCTTGAGAAAATGCAAGCTGGGAGGAGAAGGAAGCTGGGCTCAAGGTGTGTCCATTTGGAAGCCTCAGGAAGGAGCTGGGTCTGAGATCTTTCTGGATGTTTTGAGCACAGTGTTCTCCTCCTTGAGCCTTATGTTTGCCTCCTGGGAACACACTGAGAGGCTCTTTCCTGAGCAGTGTCTTTGACACTAAACCTGTCAGAGGAACTGCTGGTTGGGTGTTGTCCCTGCAGGGTGGACTTCCAGCAGCAAGGACAAGCCACCTTTGTGCCTGAATGGTCGAAGATCACCACTGTCAGGACTTGAATAAGAGTGCAGTGTGGAATGTGCTGTCCCATAGCATGGCTGCTGTCTGCGCACAGCATCCTGAGCCAGCTTAGCTTTGTGCTGCTCTGTGCTGTTCTGCTGCTTCTGCAGATGATGTTCTGCTGCCTGGAGGGTTGCAGAGACACCCTTAATTTTCTTCCTTTCTTTTCCTTCCAGCGATAAAGAATCGTAGAATAGAGTCAGGGAATCATTTTGGAAGACACCTTCAAGATCATTGAGTCCAGCTGTTAAACCAGCAGTGCCAGGCCACCACTAAACTGTGTCCTTCAGCACCACATCTCCATGGCTTTGAAAGCCCTCCAGGGATGGAGACTCCACTACTGCCCTGGGCAGCCTGGGACAGGCCTTGACAATTTATTTTGGGAAAGAAATTTTTCCTTGTATCCAGCCTCAGCCTCCCCTGGTGCAACTTGAGGCTGTTTCCTCTCATCCTGAAGGCAAAAGTCACTCTCCTAGATGTTAATTAATTGTACCAGGATTGACACAAGCATTTTGATGAGCTCAGCTCAAGCTATCATCCCTAAAATAGAGGCTGACAGCACCTCGACTTAGAGACCACTCGGCAGCAAAGGGAGCCCGGGGCGATTCCTGCAGCACAAAATTGCCGTGTCCTCCAGCCATTTGGAGCCTGCCAGAGCCTCTTAACGCTGCGAGAGCAGTTTGGGGAACAATTAGCGTTTGAACGATGAGCAAATCTCTCTGCTCTTCAAGAGGAAGCTTCGGCAGAAGCGGTGAGTTGCACCCAAGCCTAATCGTGGATTAATTACAGAGCAACGATGCATTTTTCCTTTTAGAAAGGGGTGAGAAACACGCTTAGAATCTGCTGCCCAATTAAGTCTGATCCAACAGAGGAGAACAAGGAAGAGAGCCAGGAGCGCCTGGCATCTCCTCGTGGCAGCCTCGGAGCAGTACATCTTTGTGACTGCTGTGCTGGGAACTGACGGTGCTACACTGTCCCTCGGGGGTGGCAGCAGAGATTTGACGTTTCTAACAGCTCTCCCTTGCGTGGATCCAGGCCAGCATGAGGGCTGCTGTTGCACATCACAATTATTGATGCTGATGTTGGGTAGCGAAGGGAGAGCCCAGTGTAGACGGTAGGAGAGGAGGGCTGGGAAACGTTGCAGCCCTCCTTTGGCTGCTGGGTCGTCTCTCTGGTAGCTTTTGGTGTGAGTGGACACGGGTGTGTCTGGAGCCATGGTTGTGCTTAAGGTCTCAGTTCTGGACACTTAACCCTGAGGGAGATTTTGTGTTTTCAAGCAGTGCCACTGGTTATGGCAATGCAGAAGGGCTCGTTGAATCGTTGGGGTTGGAAAGGACCTTAAAGATCATCTAATTCTAACTCCCCTGCCATGGGCAGGGACACCTTCCAGTAGCCCACACTGCTCAAGGCCCCATCCAACCTGACCTTGAATACCTCCAGGGAGGGGGCATCTATGACTTCTGTGGGCAACCTGTTCCAGTGGCTCATCATTCTTAACATAAAGAATTTCTTCCTAACCTCCAGTCTCATTCTCCCCTCTTCCACCTTAAATCCCTCTCCCCTCATCCTGTCACTGCAAGCCCATGTGAAAAATCCCTCCCCAGCTTTCTCATAGCCCCCTTAAGACTGTGATATGGGACGAGAGACTGAGTATGCTAAATATTGGAGGCCAGATTGGTGAAGGTGGAAGCAGACAGTAGGTGGCACTGACTCATTTCAGCGCTTGGTGGAAGCCTCCCACTGTGCTGCAGTCTCTCTACTCGACCTTTTGCCTTCTGCCTTTAGAGGCAGTCATCAGGAAAAGCATGTTTTTAGGCTGAGTAAGGCTCTGGCTTCTGTTTGGAACTGTTTGTACCGGGATAAAAATCACCTTCCTGTGTGCTAAGGCGGTTATGAGGGGCATGCTGGTGGTGAGGAGGTCTGACAGTGGCTGGTGGTACAGAGCTTGAGTTTCTCCAAAGCTTGCACCATGCTGTGTCTGCTGGTGGCCGTTAGGCTGAGCTTTGCGGTCATCTCACCTGCCCTGAACTTGGAGATAGGTCAGAAAGGTTAATGCTGGTTTGCTTCTGGTTTTCCTGGGCCACTTGTTAAAAGGGAGAGACAAAATCTTTACGAAAGGGAGAGGACTCCTCTGCCCACCGCTTCCAGCCTCCACTCTGGCCATGCTGGAGGTATCACAGAATCACATCAACATGCAGGTTGGCAAAGCCTTTCAGGATCACCAAGTCCAACCTAGAACCCTGCTCTACAAGATTCACCTTAAACCATAACCCCAAACACCACATCCAAACCATCCTTAGGGTAGGGCACTCCACCACCTCCCTGAGCAGCTCATTCCAGTCCCTGACCACTCTCTCTGTGAAAAACTTTTTCCTAATGTCTAATCTAAACCTCCCCAGCCTCAGCCTGAGGCCATTCCCCCTTGTTCTGTCCTCAGCTACCTATGAGCAAAGCCCAGCAGCAGCCTCTCCACAATGTCCCTTCAGGTAGCAATAGACAGCAATGAGGTCTCCCCTCAGCCTCCTCTGTTTCAAACTATCCATCCCCAGCTCCCTCAGTCGCTCCTCATCAGATTGATTCTCTAGGCCCTTCCCCAGCTTCGTTGCCCTCCTCTGGACCTGCTCCTGCACCTCCACATCTCTCTTATATTGCGGTGCCTGAAACCAAACACAATACTCAAGGTGTGGCCTCACCAGAGCCGAGTCCAAGGGGACAATCCCCTCCCTGCTCCTGCTGGCCACAGCATTTTTCATCCAAGCCAGGCTGCCATTGGCCTTCTTGGCTGCTGGGCACACTTCTGGCTCGTATTCAGCTGCCTGCCTGGTACACCCCCCAGGTCCCTTTCTGCCAGGCAGCTCTCCAGCCACACTGCCCCAAGCCTGCAGGGTTGCTTGGAGTTGTTGTGACACTGCTGGCCCAGCACCCCGACGAGCATTGCTTTTTGTCTCTTTTTGCTCCTCTCCAGCAGAGATTTCTCCTCTCATTTCCTACAGCCCTGGGTCCGTGTCACTGGGACCTGCTTGGCGATTTGTTCCCCTTGAGTTGTGGAGTGGCAGGGAGGCAGCGATCTGCTCCCGAGGAGCTTTGGGCTATCAGGTAGTGGCAGGACTAGGGGAATGGAGCAAAGCTGGAGGTGGGGAGATTCAGATTGGATGTGAGAAGGAAGTTCTTCACCATGAGAGTGGTGAGGCCCTGGAACAGGTTGCCCAGGGGGGTGGTTGCGGCCAGGCTGGATGAGGCTGTGGGCAGCCTGATCTAGGGTAGGGCGTCCCTGGGCATGGCAGGGGGGTTGGAACTGGCTGATCCTTGCGGTCCCTTCCAACCCTACCTGCTTCTATGATTCTATGATCTCTCAGGAAAGGCTCCTTCTCTGTAGGGAAGGTCTTGTTGTGGGTGAGGAGCTGCGGGGTGCAGCCGCGGAGTCGCAGATGGGAGTGCGAGGTTTTAATCAACCAACAGATGGGCCAAGTAAGAGATCAAATGCCTGGTGGTAAAGCTGTCACCCAGGTCACAGCAAGGTTGCTGTGGGGAAAAAAAGAAAAGCTGGTTCTGACGCTGGCAGTTTGCGAGGTGGAATGGAAACCGTGTCCTGGATCCCGGTGCGAGACCACAGGGATTGCTCCTTAAAGGGGAAACAGGGGAGGGGAAGCAAAAAAAAACCCCAAAAGCAGGAGCCAGATCTTGCTGTGGTGATTGCTTCTAGCTGCAGAGTGCAGGCACTGACTGAAGGGGCTCAAGGATAAGTGAACAATTGACAGCTCTGCTGCCAGCGCTGAGGAGCACAATCAGAAGGCTGAAGAGAGAGCTGCAAACAAAGCTGTGGAGAGAGTGCAGGAACAGAGGGCTGCTTTGGCTCTCCAGACAAACAATGAGGAATGAGCTGCTCAGACAGATTGGTTTGTGGTGCTGGGAGTAAATGGGCAAAAGGAGAACTTGCAAAGCTGCCCTGCAGCCGAGCACAAGAGCATTTCAGTCAGAGCTGCTCTGCCCTCACACCAGCAGGTCCCAAGCAAAACCACTCTGCAGTCCCTCAGCTAGTGAGGAATGCAATTGAGAGGGAAGAGAGGAATGAGGAGTCCCATCTGTATGGAGAAGAAGCTTTTTCATGCTTGCCCTTGTGGTCAGCTCAGCTCTCCCATCAGCCACACGTTGCTGGTTTGAAAGTCTGAAAGGCTGTGGGGGACAGAAATAACCATCTCGAGGGAGCAACAAGTGCTGCTGACCAAAGAGATTGCTCATTAAAGAGGAAACAGGGAGGGCAAACAAAAAAAGCAGGAGCCAGATCATGCTGTGGTGATTGGCTCTAGCTGCACAGAAATAACCATCTCAAGGGAGCAAGAACTGCTGCTGGGCTGATGCTGCCCCCGGGCAGGGACAGAGGTGGATGTGGCACTTCAGGATGGTGGTTTAATGGCCATGGAAACAATTCTGTGTTGGCACTTGGAAGTCCTCCCCCTTCAAGCACTTGTGAAGAGCTTCCAGGTGTGGTGCCTGGGAGCTGTGAGGGACAGGTAGCAAACCCAAAAAAGTCATGGAAAAACCCCAATGCATTCTGTGAGAACATAATTTCTTGGGGCAGTTCCTGTTCTTGCTGCCTGCCCTGTCCTGCCCTGGAGTGAGAAGTATCAGCTTTAGGGAAGTTGAGGGCAGTAGAAAGCTGCAATCATGCATGACCTCTCAAAGTTGAAGAGGATGTTTCTTGGGGACCTTAATCCGTTTCAGTCTGAGCCTCTTGGCCCAGTCAAGACTCAAACTGACCCAAACTCAGTGGGAGTCCTGCCTCAGGGGAGGACCTGGAAGAGGGGTAAGGCAGGTGGCTGCACACTCATCTTCAGCCTGTCCTTGAAGCTGAAGGAGAAATGCTGACTCTAAAGAGTCGTTCTGGACTAACTGCCACATATACTTGACTAATGTGACTCCACACCAGGCAAGCAGGAGATATATTAAACCCAGGAGCTGCTGCAGCAGTGATTTGCATGTCGAGAGCAGGAAGGAAATTGCCTCCCACGGTCTCCTCTCAAGTCCAACCATTACCCCAGCACTGCCAGGTCACCACTAAACCCTGGCCCTCAGCACCACATCTCCATGGCTTTGATACCCCTCCAGGGATGGCGACTCCACTGATGCTCTGGGCAGCCTGGCCCAGGCCTTGATGACCCTTTTAGCAAAGAAATTGTTCCTCATGTCCAATCTAAACCTCTTCTGGGGCAACTTGAGGCTTTTTCCTTTTGTCCTATCACTTTTTCCTTGGGAGAAGAGCCCAACACCCACCTGGCTCCAACCTTTCAGGGAGCTGTAGAGAGTCAGAAGATCTCCCCTCATTCTCCTTTTCTCCAGGCTAAACAGACGCAGCTCCCTCAGCTGCTTCTCCCCAACCCTGTTCTCCAGACCCTTTGCCAGCTTTATTGCCCACCTGTAGACCTGCTCCAGTGCCTTAGTGTCCTTCTTGGAGTGATGTGCCCAAAACTGAGGTTGGTATTCAAAGTGTGGCCTCAGCAGTGCCCAGTGCAGAGGGATGATCTCAGCTTGAGTCCTGCTGGCCACTCTCTTGCTGATCCAAGCCAGGATGCTGTTTGCCTTCTCAGCCACCTTGGTCCATGCTGGCTCATCTTTAGATGCTGTCAACCAGTAGCCTGAGGTCCTTTTCTTGCCAGGCACTTTCCAGTCACTCTTCCCCAGTGTCTGTGGGGTTGGTGACCCAAGTGCAAGACCCAGCACTTGGCCTTGCTGAACCTCAGCCCATTATCCTTGGCCCATCAATCCAGCAGAGGGGTGAAAACATCTCCTGATCCTTTCCAGATGCCAGAAGGGCAGCAGGGTCAGAGCAGGAAGCTCTCTTTGCTGCAGCAAAAACCTCTCTTCCCTCAGGCAGGCTTTCTGGGGATGGATTTGCAAGACACATCATTCAGCAGTCAAAACTCTGCATACTTTGCTGTCTCCAGAGCTTCTAATCTAGGACAGGGAGGGCTAAAAGAGGCAGCAGGGTGGGGGTGTTGGAGGAGCAGCTTACAAAAGGAGCTATTTTACCTTGAAAGATTCTCAGCTCGCCCCCTGCTAAGCTGCTGGCAGCTGCTGGAGCTCAGTGGGTGTCCCACCATGAGGTGGGAAGCTAAGGCTACAGCTTGTCAGACTTAGAGGTGGTGCTTCTCCTTGCTGGTGGGACAGGCTTGGCTGAAGGGGGCCCTTCCTGCAGGTGGGGAGCATGGGGCTGCCACTGTTGGGGTCTCTGCATGCCCAGAGATGCCAGCACTTTTGGTTGTGGTGAGGTTGGAAGCAGTGCTGGGCCTGTAGGCCATGGGCACTCTGCTGTGGCTCTCTATGCTTGGAGATCCTCTTCTAGTCTTAGATGGCCTCAAGCTCTTCCCTCCTTGGACTTCATTTAAGCCCATACTTTGTTTCCACCTGGCAATAAGTAGATCCTCTTTGCTCTTGCCTGTGTTTTTTATTGTCCCTGCTGAGGTTCAGCTTTTGACAGCTGGAGCCAGTGGTCTTGTCCAGCTGGAGGAGCTTCCTCACAGGCAGATATCTCTGTCCTGCCTGCTCTGGCCTGAGGGACCAGCATATCCTGCTGCTGCCTGCCAGAGCCCTGGCTGCAGGATGTGGCCAGAGGAGAGGCAGCCTGAGAGTGAGTGGTCTGAAGGCAGTGCTGTGCAAAGGAGGGCTCTGAGTGGCTGCTGAAAAGGAGACAGCTCTCCTTAAAAGGTACCAGGAGAGGGGACAATACTCAGTCACCATGGCAACTGCAGCCAGCACAGAAGTGCTGGAGAGGGAGTGGTGCTGAGGGGACAACCTGTGCCAGTGTCTCCCCACCCTCACTGTAAAGAATTTCTTCCTCATCTCCAGTCTCAATCTCCCCTCTTCTAGCTCAAAACCATCACCCCTTGTCCTGTCACTACAGGCCCTTGTGAATAGTCCCTCTGCAGCTTTCTTGTAGCCCCCTCCAGGTACTGGAAGGCTGCTCTAAGGTCTACCTAGAGCCTTCTCTTCAGGGTGGTCCTTTGCTCTCCTGTTGAATCATGATCTGGGATGATGCCTGGACGATGTCTCTGCTCTCCTCAGACCCCACCTGGAGTACTGTGTGCAGTTCTGGAGCCCCCAACACAAGAAGGACGTGGAACTGTTTGAGCCAGTGCAAAGGAGGCCACAAAGATGCTCAGAGGGCTGCAGCAGCTCTGCTATGAGGACAGGCTGAGAGAGCTGGGGCTCTGTAGCCTGGAGAAGAGAAGGCTTCCAGGAGACCTTGGAGTGGCCTTCCAGGATCTGAAAGGGGCAGCTGGGGAGGGACCTATTGACAAGGACTTGTAATGACAGGAGGAGGAGGAATGGGTTTAAACTGGCAGAGGGGAGATTGAAACTGGATGTTAGGAAGAAGTTGTTTGCAGTGACGGTGGTGAGACACTGGCACAGGTTGCCCAGGGAGGTTGTGGAGACCAGAATCACCCAATGTGATCAAAGATCACATTGGGTGATTCTGTGCTCCACAACCTCCCTGGAGGTGTTCAAGACCAGGTTGGCTGAGGCCTTGAGGGACCTGTTCTTGTGGGAGGTGTCCCTGCCTATGGCACAGTGGGGTTAGAACCAGCTGAGCTTTGAGCTCCCTTCCAACCTAACCCATTCTATGATTCATTCTGTGATGACCTGCCCTGTGCTCTGGGAGGCTTGGGTTGCTCATTAGTCCAACTACCAAATTAGCAGCAGTCAGATCAGGCAGAGAAGAGCAGCTGGCTTGAGAGCCCTGCCATGTCAGGAGCAAGTAAGAGCCTCATCTGTCATAGTTACTTCATTTGCAGGCATTTCATTGAGGCTCCTGCTGATGCTCATGTTAGAGACCTCACCAGCCAGGGGCAAGGGGCTGGGCAGGCTCCTGGCTTCCCAGAGCACCAGTGAGTGGCCTTCTGCAGAACCTCATCCTCCCTGCCTTGCCTTGCTTATTAAATCCAGTCTCTAGGGACTGCAGAGGGCCAGCTGTGCACATGGCAGCTTGAAACTTGAGTTCATTTTGACATCTGCTCTGAAATCTGGGGTTCTGAAGGGGCCTCCTTTGCCTTATCACCACTGAGACATCTGCTCACTGCCTTTTGATTTCCCAGAGTTTGTTGTTGTCTCTGCATTTCATCAGGATGGGCAATCAGGACAGGTCTTTGGGAGCTCTTTGTCAACACTTTAACACCAGAGCTGAGGATCTTCGAGGGTATGCAGCAAATGTTCTGCCCAGCTGTCCAACAGCTTCATCAGTGATACTGACAGCAAGGCTGAGGGCAACCCTCAGCAAGTGTGCAGGTGATGCCAGGCTGAGTGGTGTGGTTGATAAGACTGGAGGGTGGGTGCCAGCCAGAGATACTTGGCCAGGCTGTGGAATGAGCTGGAATTGCAAACCTTGTGAATCCAGGGGTGAGAAGAGAGTAGAGAGCACTGCAGTTGTCTCCACGGGAGGTCTGACCTTTCAGAGCTTCAGATTCAGGACTGAGGAAGCAAAATCCTAGTGTTTTGGCAAATGATAGGAGTTCTCCTCCTGACCATCTGGAATGGAGCTTGGGGTTGGGGTTTTGGTGGCTTTTTTTTTTTTTTTCCCTTTTTCCCTTCTTTTCTTCTTTAAAATGTTTTTAATTAGCAGGCAAGATATTAAGAGGCTGGGGAAGGCTGTTCCAGTGGTGGTCAAGTGGAGGGAGATTCTCCTCACCCCCTACTCTGCACTGCTGAGGACACATCTGGAGCATTTGGTTCAACTCTGGGCTCCCCAGTTCCAGAGAGATAGAACTACTGGAGAAAGTCCAGCGGAGGCTCTAAAGATGCTGAGGGGCCTGGAGGAGGAAAGGTTGAGAGCCTGGAGAGGAGCAGCCTGAAGAGGGGATTTGCTCAGTGCTCAGCAGGAGCTAAAGGTGCTGTGGGGAGCAAGAGGCTGGGGCCAGGCTCTTGTCATTGGTGCCCAGTGGCAGCACAAGGGGCAAGAGGCACAAAGTGGAACCCACCTGGACGTTGTGAGCCTGGCCAAGCTGTTGTGGGTGTCCCTGCTTTAGTAGGGCTGGTTGGACTGGATGATCTCCAGAGCTCCCTTTCAAGCCCCAGCACTCTGAGCTTTGTGACTGCATGAAGTCAGTCCTCTGCCTGGTTAGCCTGTAAATATTACTGCAAGTTTTTTTGTGTCTTTGAGGCCAAGTTGGTGTGCTAGACAAGGAGTGGAAGGCAGAGTGCCTTGTGCAAACCATGGGAGAGAGCATCTGCTCCCCCCTCTCTCAGCTCCAGCACAACCTGCTGCTTAACACGAACAACAACCCAGCTCACAGAATCCCAGACTGGTTTGGGTGGGAAGGGACCTTTAAAAGTCATCTAGTCCAAACCCCCCCCGACAGTCAGCAGGGACATGTTGATCTCTCTGCGTGCTGCCTCTTGCCAGGGAAGAGAGTGAGACACATCAAGATGCTGGTATGGAAATGTCTGTGAAGGCCCAAGCAGCTGAGGCATGAAATGTGTTGGGATCCTTGGTCAAGGTGGGGGAATGCACCTTCCCTATCAGCAGAGAGATGCTCACTGGGTTCCAGGGGTGTGGGCAGAGGGAAGTCCCCCAGAAGATGCAGCAGCTGTGGTGGAAGTGTTTGATGGGCACTCTCCAGCAGGAACTGGGGAGATGAGATGCCAAGGCCTGACAGTCCTGGATTACAGAGCTGGGGTCCCTTGGGTGCTGCCCACCCACGCAGAGCATCCTGAACATGGTGTGGGAAGCTGCTTGAAATATCCAGGCAGGACTTGGGGCAGTGCCTGGAGCTTGGAGCCGCTGCCATTCCTCCTGGAGGCTGCAGAAAGGCAATTTCCAGCAGAGCTGCTGATTGAAAAGACTTCAGAAGCTGGAGAGGGATGCTGACAGAGCCAGAGCTGGCAGCAGCCAGGGGGACTGGCTGTGGTGGGGGGCATGCAGGGACTGAGAGTGGCTTCAGGCTGGGCTGACCTCCCACTCTCCAGCCCTCCTGCTCCTTTCCCATCTCAGTTTTACTTTCCCCAACCACGCACTAAGAGTTTGGGCTGCCCTTGGCTCCTGGAGCCGTTGGAGAAGTTGTGGAATTTCTTGTTCTTGGGCTTAAAATAGCCTGGAATCAGTTCTTCATGTTTCCTGGAGTCTGCTTTGCTTTCCAAACCTAAAGTGAGGGTCACTGTGATGTGAGGAGGAATGAGCTGCCCGGGGAGGTGGTTGAGTCACCCACAGAATCACAGAATCAGTCAGGGTTGGAAGGGATCACAAGGATCATTTAATTCCAACCCCCTTGCCATGGGCAGGGACACCCTACCCTAGGTCAGGCTGGCCAGAGCCTCACCCTGGATGCGTTTAAGGTGTGGATGTGGTGCTTGGGGACATGGGTTAAGGTGAATCTTGTAGAGTAGGGTTCTAGGTTGGACTTGGTGATCCTGAGGGGCTTTGCCAACCTGCATGTTGCTGTGATTGTGTGAAAACTCCTTGGATTGAAATCTCTGTGTGGTTTCTGGGCTCCTGCCAGCAAATGAGGAGCTGCTCCACTGATAAGCATAAGTCTGGATCCCAGTAAAGGCCACAATGGATCAAGGTCTTTTGGCAAGACTCATTTTATGGTGGATATTAAAGGCTCCAAGGCACCTGCTTGGGGAGGGACCCCAAGGTGCATCAGTAAGTGGAGAAAGCAGAGGATCACAACCATGCTTAGGGGCTCTGAGCCATAGGATCATAGAATGGGTTGGGTTGGAAGGGGCCTTAAAGATCATCTAGTTCCACCCCCCTGCCATGGGCAGGGACACTCCTGCTAGACCAGGTTGCTTAAGGGGCCATCCAACCTGGCCTTGAACACCTCCAGAGAGGAAGGCCACTTTTAGAAAGAGATTATTATTAATGTCAATGTTATTATTATTATGTATTTGGAGTCTGTTTTCTGCCTAAAGTGATGTTGGGGAAGTGCCTCGAATAGCTTCCTAATTTGTGAGGGTCCCCAAGGTACCACATTTGGAAGGAATTGGATTAACACACGAGAGATAAATTCCAGGCTGAGAGCTCATTAGATGAGTTTGAATTCATTTGTTGATCTGAGGCTGGAGTGGGAGAAAACAGAAAGGCAAAATAAGTGGTGGCACAGGATTCTGTCAGGGAATGAGTAAGGGGAGCAGGCAGTGTCTTTCTGGTGACCCTTTTGATTCCAACAGCTCAGCAGCCTGGATGGAAGAGCAGAGCTGGTGGGGTTGGGGCTCCCATCTGACCAGGTGGAAAAGCCTAGAGGACTCCTGTGGTTGTGGAGTCTCCCTCTCTGGAGATATTCAAGGCCCTTCTGGATGTGTTCCTGTGTAATCTGCTCTAGGGGATGCTGCTCTGGCAGGTGGGTTGGACTGGATGAGCTTTTGAGGTCCCTTCCAACCTCTGACATTCTGTGATTCTGTGGCTTTGGGAGCCTGTGATAACCCAGGGGGAGAGAAGGATGCTGCAGAATTCTGTGCCCTGCTCCATCATGCACTGTGATAAAATTCCCTCATGAAGGTTCTGTGGTCCCCTGGTACTTAGGTGGTAGAGAAGATGGAGCCAGGCTCTTCTTGGAGGCAGAGTGAAAGGAGGGAGACAGATGGTAGCAAGTCAGCTGTGTCCTGATGGACATGGAGGGAGGGGTTTCTGCCCCTCTACTCCTCTAATGCTCCTCTGGCTCCCCAGCTGCAGTGCTGGGGCCAGCTCTGGAGACCTCAGCAGAGCAGAGAACCTGTTGGAGTGGGGAGAGAGGAGGCCACAGCAGTGATGAGAGAGCTGGTTGGAGTGCTGGGGTTGTGACCCCTGAGATCAGGGCCAGAGGGGTGGTGAGATCTCCACCCTTGGAGATGCTCAGAGCTCACCTGGAGAAGAGCCTGAACTGCCTGATATACTGAGAGACTGTTCTGAGCCAGGGTGTGGGCTTGGTGATCTCCAAAGTCCTTTCCAACCTCTATGATTCATGCCAGGAGCTCCAGACAGAGACTTGCTTTTACCCAGCATGAGCTCCACCTTGCTGGTCCTCCCTGCCCACAGCAGCCAGCCAGGCCAGCACACAGGACTAAGTGGTGGAGTTCCAACATCAAAGCCATCAATACCCTTGTCCAGGAGGCCCCCAAAGAGGGTGGGCCCGAGCACCAACACTTATTTTTGGCCAAGGGTTTATGGAAAATGCAGCAGCCTTTTGCCATTCCCTGAGATGTTCTTTTTCAAGGCTGTTTTCTCCACCCCAGGCAGCCATGCCCTCTCCTGAGGTGCTGTCGTGGACCTGCTATGATGTAAGAAGCTGCAGTGAGAGCTGGAAACTTGGCAGGCCTGGTGGTGTGGAGTGAAGCTGCTGTTGCTTTTTAAAGCCTGAAAGCAAACACATCCCAGGAACTGCCAGTCCATGACAAGCCAAGATAAGAGAGCCCCTGGGTGCCTCTCCGTTGGCAGGCATCTGGCTTCCCATCCCTCCTTGAGAACGTGATGGCTTGGGCAGCAGGCACCCATACCTAAAAATAGATGAGGGAGCTGCTCCTTCAGGCTCTGGGCTAGTCTGGTTGGGGAGCAAATGGGCCATAATGCCAGCTCTGGAGCTCACACTGCTGGGGAGGAGGATCTGGCCCAGCTGAGTCAATGAGTTGAGGTCAATGTTTTAATGTGGAGCAGGATTTGACCAGGCAGAGTCAATGGGTTGAGGTCAATGTTTTGATGTGAAGCAGGATCTGGCCAGGCCGAGTCAATGAGTTGAGGTCAATGTTTTAATGTGGAGCAGGATCTAGCCAAGCTGGGTCAATGGGTTGAGGTCAATGTTTTAATGTGGAGCAGGATCTGGCCAAGCTGGGCCAATGGGTTAAGGTCAATGTTTTAATGTGGAGCAGGATCTGGCCAAGCTGGGCCAATGGGTTGAGGTCAATGTTTTAGTGTGGAGCAGGATCTGGCCAGGCTGGGCCAATGGGTTGAGGTCAATGTTTTAGTGTGGAGCAGGATCTGGCCAAGCTGGGCCAATGGGTTGAGGTCAATGTTTTAGTGTGGAGCAGGATCTGGCCAAGTTGGGCCAATGGGTTGAGGTCAATGTTTTAGTGTGGAGCAGGATCTGGCCAAGCTGGGTCAATGGGTTGAGGTCAATGTTTTAATGTGGAGCAGGATCTGGCCAAGTTGGGCCAATGGGTTAAGGTCAGTGTTTTAATGTGGAGCAGGATCTGGCCAAGCTGGGCCAATGGGTTGAGGTCAGGTGGATAAGGTTCAACCAGGCCAAGTGCAGGACCCTGCACTTGGCTCACAACAATCCCATGAATGCTTCAGGCTTGAGGCAGAGCAGCTGAAAACTTCCCAGCAGGAAAGGACCTGACAGTAGCTGGTTGTGAGCCAGTAGTGTGCTCAGGTGGCCAAGGACCCCTTGGATCCTCTGTTCAGCTTTGGGTCCTTCAATCCAAGAAGGATACTGAGATGCTGGAGCAGGTCCAGAGAAGGGCAACAAAGCTGGGGAAGGGTCTTGAGAACAGGGCTGGTGAGGAGCAGCTGAGGGACCTGGGGGTGTTCAGCCTGGAGAAAAGGAGAGTGAGAGGAGACCTCACTGCTCTCCACAGCTCCTTGAAAGGATGTGGGAGCCAGGTGGGGTTGGTCTCTTCTTCCAAATATCAGGTGACAGAAGGAGAGGAAATGGCGTGAAACTGGGCCAGGGGAGGTTCAGGTTGGAGATGCAGTGTGGAGAAGGCAGGGCTGAGTTGGGAGCTCTCCCACATAAGCCTCACTGCCATGGCTCTTCTGGGGCCCAAGCCTGGGTGTGAGGCTTCAGCTTAAAGGATTTGCCAACATCTAATGAAAGAAGAGCCTCCAGGCTTCCATTAATTAACAAATTAGCTGATGAAGAGTCTCCCTAATTTGTCGACTATAAAGCTGCCCTATTAATTAAACAAGGGGACAGATTTTAATTTGCCTGCTAAAATTGCACATTCACTTGATAAATGAACTCATTTAAACCTTTTCTGGGGGGAGCATTGCCAGAAGCAGCAAAGGGAGGTGGGTGAGATGGCAGCACCTGTGCTGTGCTGTCCTCTCCTGCATCACCAGGCCTTGGGGACCACCACCCCATCCCCTGATCCCATCACCTCTCCTCCTGCCAGCCTGCCCTTCCCCTCTGGCACCAGGCTCTGCCAGGGCTTCATTGACCTGCCCATTAATTGGCCCATCCATTAACTGGATCTGATTGCATCCAACCACTTGGACCTCTTCTCCTAAATCCCTCCAGCTCCTTTTCTTTGTAAGGTGGTTGGCAAATTACTTAGCAGAAGCTCCAAACCAACTGCTAATGAGCAGGGGTTCAGACTCAGTCATTGTGGTGGGTTGGGAGTTCCCCAACCCCCTCACACATTTTTAATTCACTCAGACTAGACTTAGCCAGCTGGAAGTTGAGGGATGAAGCTTTATATTCACTGCTTAGCACAGCAGACAAGCAGATATTGACAATGTGTCACAGATATTTGCAGCTGCGTGCAGTAAAAAGGTAATCCAGAAACACAGGGCCCCTCTCAGAGATCAGAGTCCCCAGGAGGGGTTCCCAAGCACCTCTTCCACCTTCCCCCCACCCTCTAATCTTATCCCAGAATCTGCCTTACGTGCAAGGTAAAGAGGGAAGGTCAGCCAGGGGGGGTTAGAAGCAGAATTGATTAGTTGGGTTACACAGATCCAGCTAGAAGCCAAGGAGAGGGAGAGAGACCAACAGCCAGAGCTCAGCCCAGAGCCACTCTGTCTTGTCTCTGTGTCCTTGCTTCAGCACCTCTCAGTAAACCTGTGAGTGAAGTGGACATCAACAGTGTTTTCTTTTCACAGCCTATAATCTAATTTCTCTCATTAAAATACTCCAATTAGCCTCAAACCAGCACAGTCATCTTCTCCAGCTCCCCTGCAGTCAGCAAGGACATCTCCAGCTAGATCAGGTTAACCACATCAAGTCCAATCTTGAATGTCTCCAGGGATGTGGCCTCCACCACCTCTCTGGGCAGCCTGGTCCTGTGTTCCACCATCCTTATAGTGAAGAGCTTCCTCCTGTTCTCTGAGGAAGCCAGGCTGGGGTTGGCAGATGCTCCAGCATCAGGAATAGGATGTCCAGGGCAATGCTTTACCCTTTCCTCAGGAATTACATCCCTGTTGTTCCTCCTTGAAGGCAGCTTCAAAAGCCTTGCACCAGTTCGTGCTCCCTGCTAGAGACCAAAGCAGCTCAGCCCCATGGCTGGGATTTCTTTCTCTGCTTGAAGGACAGGGATAAATGAGAGGTGACTTGACCTTCAGGTCAACTCCACGTGGCATTAATTGCTCACACAGCATCTCCCTGGCCAGATGTGCTGAGGAAAGAGAACTGAGCTGAGGTACCCCAGGATTTTTGTTGCTTATCTAGGGCTTGTTTTCTCCCCAAAGTCTAGGAAGGAGAGCAGGTGAATTATCCCAGGATCCCAGCATGGCCCAAGTTGGAAAGGAGCTCTGCAGATCATCCAGTCCAACCTCCCTGCTCTATCAGGGGCACCCATAGCAGCTTGCCCAGCATCAAAATCTCCAGGTGGCTTTGGAAGCTCTCCAGAGAAGGAAACTGCACAACCTCTCTGGGCAGCATGCTCCAGGCCTCCAGCACCCTCACACCAAACAAGTTTCTCCTCTTGTTCAGATGGAACCTCCTGGGTTGCAGTTTGTGCCCATTGTCCCTTATGCTGTCACTGAGCACCCCTGACAAGAGTCTGGCCCCGTCCTCAGCACCACAGGAAGACCCAGAGGTTGTGCTTTTCCCACAGCTGGTGTC
This sequence comes from Psilopogon haemacephalus, assembly GCA_013396835.1. Lineage (NCBI taxonomy): Eukaryota > Metazoa > Chordata > Aves > Piciformes > Megalaimidae > Psilopogon > Psilopogon haemacephalus. The sequence continues at coordinate 59,840 of VWZI01007032.1, read as the reverse complement.
CTGTGGGCAGGGATGAGATACAAAGGCCAGAGGTGACTATTCCTGGAATCCCAGGGCAGAAATAGAACCACTGATGTGACACAGCTGATAACCCCTCAGGCAATGCCCAGCTGTGTACCAGCTGGAGCCAAGAGCTTCAAGTTCTCAAACCCTGCTGAGGAAAAGTTCTCTCTTCCTTAGGACTGCTTTATGGTAAGTCCACTTTTGCTTGCACTTCATTTCTGGGCCATCATGGAGCAAAGCTTTACAGAGACAGCTGATTACTGCTCTCCAACTTTGTCCAGGGCTTGGTCCCACTTGTTGTTGCCAGCAGCTAGTGGGGATGGGCATGGAGGCTGCCAGCACTGGGACTGGAAGTGGCTCAGCAGCCCTCCCAGCTCCTGACCACTCCAGCTGCCACCTCTGAGCATCCCTGGAAGTTTTTAAGGCCAGGCTGGGTATGGCTCTGAACAACCTGATCTAGTGTGGGGTGTCCCTGCCCATGGTGGAGGTGGGGTTGGAACTAGATGATCCTTGGGGTTCCTTCCAGCCCTGACAACTCAAAGTGATGCCATGTTTGGTCTCATTTTGGCCGGAGTGGCTTTGGTGCCTGTCCCTAGAGTTCTCCTCCTCCCCTCACCGTTATTTATAACAGCAAAATATGTTTTGTTCCTGAGCCCGTGCCAGTGGTGGGATTATTTCTGGAGTGGGGAGAGTCACTTGATGGTTCTGTGGAGCCATGGGGATCCCTGAGCCCCTCATCAGCTTCTCCCCCTAGCTGGATACAGTTGGAGCATCCTGATGCTCAAAGCTCAGCTCCCTCTGCAGCTTCTTCTTCCAGTTGGAGCATCCTGGTGTCCAAAGCTCAGCCCCATGATGGATTCCATCCTCCAGCAGGACTGGCACAAGGGACAGGAGCCTGCTCTCAAAATGGATCCATTATCTGAGAATGATTGAACAAATAACTAAATGTTGGGATGCATCAGGAGGGATTAATTAGTGCTGCTGATGGATGCCAGGCCCTGGCTTTGGCTTGGAGAGGAAACAAATTTGGTCCCAAAAGGGAGCTTGGGGATGCTGCATGCCAGCATCCTGTGTCACACCAGACAGAGCTCATGTCTCAGCTTCTCCATGTGGATGAAGAGGCTTTAACCTAAAGGATCAATAAAGGTTCCTCACAGCCAGCCTGAGCTAAGCCAGGGGAGGTGTGGGGAAAGCAGAGCTCCTTGCCTCTCTCCATGGCAGCTGTAAACACTTGCCTTGTGACAGCTTCCATCTTCAATGCTCCAGGAGCTACTTGCTGCAGCTCTAGCCAGGTGAGTCCATCTAGCCTAGAAATGAAATCCATCATCCATCAGATTCTTCTCAGTGGTGCCCAGTGACAGGACAGATGCAAACTGGAACACAGGAAGCTGCACCTCAATGTGAAGAGAAACTCTGAGGGTGCTGGAGCCCTGCAGCAGGCTGCCCAGAGAGGTTGTGGAGTCTCCTTCTCTGGAGAATTTCAAGACCCATCTAGATGTGCTCCTGTGTGACCTGCCCTAAGTGATTCTGCTTTGGCAGGGGGGGTTGGACTCAATGATCTTCAGAGGTCTCTTCCAACCCCTGACATTCTATGATCCCAGCAGTGGGATGTGGAGGGGCAGGGTGGTTCCAGCAGGACAATTTCCACCAGCCCTGTGCCCACAGTGGATTTCAGCAGCACTGTCCCAGTGCAGATGTGGCTGTACAGGGCCCATCTGCCTTCCCCTGCCTTGTTGCTATTTATAAGTCCCAAGCTGCACAAGGTTGGGGCTGGTTGTTTTTTTTCCTGCCCTTGGTTGTATCAAGGGCTGGGGACAGGGTGGCTGGAGAGCAGACAGGCAGAGAGGGACCTGAGGGTACTTGTTGGCAGCCAACTGAACATGAGCCAGCAGTGTGCCCAGGAGAGCCAATGGCATCCTGGCCTGGATCAGGAACAGTGTGGCCAGCAGGACCAGAGAGGTTATTGTGCCCCTGTACTCGGTGTTGGTCAGGCCACACCTTGAGTGCTGTGTCCAGTTCTGTGCCTCTCAATTCAAGAGAGATGTTGAGGTGCTGAACGTGTCCAGAGAAGGGCAGCAAGGCTGGGGAGGGGCCTGGAGCACAGCCCTGAGAGGAGAGGCTGAGGGAGCTGGGGGTGTGCAGCCTGCAGAAGAAGAGGCTCAGGGCAGACCTCATTGCTTTCTACAGCTACCTGAAGGGGGGTTGTAGCCAGGTGGGGTTGGGCTCTGCTTCCAGGCACCCAGGGACAGAACAAGAGGACACAGCCTCAAGCTGTGCCAGGGCAGGTTCAGACTGGATGTTAGGAAGAAGTTCTTCCCAGCAAGAGTGATTTGCATTGGAATGGGCTGCCCGAGGAGGTGGTGGAGTTGCCGTCCCTGGAACTGTTTAAGAGGAAGTTGGATGCTGTGGGCTAGTTAATTAGAAGGTGTTAGGTGATAGGTTGGACTTGATAATTTCCAAGGTCTCTTCCAACCTGGCCAATTTTGTGAAATCAGCAGAAGGGGGGTGGTGAGAGGGCTCTGGCATCCTGTATGTGGGCTTTTTATTTGCACAGAGAGGATTCATTTCCACCCGGATGGGGAGGCAGGAACGGGATTCGGAGCTCCTTACCACAGTGGAATGTGGAGCCAGGAGCTGCTAGGTTTTGTTCCCTGCATCCCATCCGTGGGAAAGGCAGAGCAGTTGGTATCCATGGGGATAAACCCAACCATGAAACAGGGCTGGGAGTCCTGTGTTGTGACCTCACAGCTGGAAGGGACCGGAGTGTGGTTTAGAGGTGACCTGACAGGGCTGGGTTAACAGCTGGACTTGATGATCTTAGAGGTCTCCTTCAATCAAATTGAATGGAAGGGACTTTAAAGATCATCTAATTCCACCCCTCCCTGCCATGGGTGGGCAGGGGCACCTTCCACTGCTCCAGGTTGCTCAAAGCCTCATTCAGCTTGGTCTTAAGCCCTTACAGGGATGAGGTATCCACAGCTTCTCTGGGCAACCCATTCCAATGTCTCGCCACCCTCATACTGAAGAACTTAGTCTGTGTGATTTTTTTTTTCCCCATGGCTCTGCCCAGGGTGAGGGAAAGTGCTGCCAAATGACGGAGAGAACTCCTCCAGAGAGGGAAAAGCTTCCTTTGTGCAATTTCTTCCACATTAACTGTGACATCTGCTTTAGGATGACTCAGGAGAGCTCTCATCGCCTGCACAGAAGATGAGAGCTTAGGGCTGTTGAGCCTGGAGAAGAGCAACCCCAGAGGGGATCTGCTCAATGCTCAGGAAGAGCTAAAGGATCTGTGAGGGACAAGAGGCTGGGGCCAGACTCTTCTCAGTGGTGCTCAGTTACAGCACAAGGGGCAATGGGCACAAATTGGAACCCAGGAGATTCCATCTGAACAGGAGGAGAAACTTGTTTGGTGTGAGGGTGCTGGAGGCCTGGAGCAGGCTGCCCAGAGAGGTTGTGCAGTCTCCTTCTCTGGAGAGTTTCTGAAACCACCTGGGCATTTTGATGCTGGGCAAGCTGCTGTGGGTGCCCCTGCTTGAGCAGGGAGGTTGGACTGGATGATCTGCAGAGGTCTCTACCATGCTGGGATTCTATGAGAACAGGGTGAGCACCCATCTGGGCTGGGTCAGACGTGCTGGGTTCAGTCCTTTCACCCTGGCTCTGCAGGAAGCTGCTGGTGGGGCTGTAACAAGCCATAACTGAGCCCATTCCTGGTGGAACCAGATCTAGAGCTCTAATTGTTTTGCTGGGTGTAGGTGGCTCTCAGGGTGCCTGCCAGGGACGTGATGGATGCCAAAGGCTCCACTGCCTTCCATGCCCAGCTGCCAGCCCCTGTGCCCAAGCTGTTCCCAAGGGATGCTCCTGCAATGCTGTTCTGGTAAGTTTGGTGCTGAGCAGGGGAGAGGCAAAGAGAAATGAGTGGAATTGTGACTTTAAAGCTGGGCAGGGGCTTTTGAGGCTCTCAGGTAGTGACAGGACTAGGGGGAATGGAGCAAAGCTGGAGGTGGGGAGATTCAGACTGCAAGTGAGGAGGAAGTTGTTCAGCATGAAAGTGGTGAGAGCCTGGAATGGGTTGCCCAAGGGAGGTGGTTGGGGCCAGATCCCTGGAGGTGTTTAAGACCAGGCTGGATAAGGCTCTAAGTTAGGGTGTCCCTGCCCATGGCAGGGTGTCTGAAACTAGATGATGCTTGTGGTCCCTTCCAACCCTGACTGATTCTATGATTCTGTGTTGCATCCTGGGTTTATTGCTGTCTTTTTTTTTCAGCTGGGGGTTGGACTGGATGACCTTCCGCAGTCCCTTCCAACGTGGTGCTGTCTGGGATTTGTCATCTACAAAGATGGTCAGAGGGCTGGAGCCACCTCCTCTGTGGGAACAGGCTGGGAGAGTTGGGGCTGTAAAACCTGGAGAAGAGAAGGCTCCAGGGAGACCTTTGAGCTGCATTTCGATATATAAAGAGGACCCTAGAGGAAGGATGTGGAGGGACTGTTTAGAAGGGCCTGTGGGAACAGGACAAGGGGTAATGCTTTGAAGCTGGAGCAGGGGAGAGGCAGGTTGGACATTAGGAGGAAGTTCTTCAGAACGAGGGTGGTGAAATACTGGAACAGGCTGCCCAGAGATGTGGTTGAGGCCACATCCCTGGAGACATTCGTGGTCAAAATGGGGCCCTGAGCAACCTGCTGTAGTTGGAGATGTCCCTGCTGAGTGCAGGGGAGTTGGACAAGATGGCCTTTGAGGGGTTCCTTCAACAGATTCATTCTGTGGCTCCCCAGCAGCCCAGTCCCTGGGAACAGGCTGTTTGTCCTGCTGCAGCTTGCTGCTGTCCGCAGTGGTTTGCTGAGCAGGCAATGTTGAGCTGCTCAGAGGGAAACCTCAAACCACAGTGCAGGGCAAACCCTCAGGATGTGACATTTTCCCCCCAACCAGCCTGGTTTTCACTGCCACCATTGTGCTAAGCACAGGAACAAGTGTGTGAGCAGGATCCTGTGTCCTGCTGTGCCCCGTGGAAGTGGCAGGTGCTTGGAAAAAGGAGTGGCTGGTGAGGAGATGGACTAATCCTGCCCGGGCACCTGGCTCAGCTCCCACCCCCTTGCTGTGGGGTCTGCAAAGCTGGGAAGAAGCTGAGCCTGTGCGGGGTCTTAGCTCAGGACCTCGCAGTGCTGTTGGGCTTGTCTGTCCTCACCTCACTGTGGTCAGCCCTTGGCAAAGCCTGGTGCAAGAGCATCCATAGCTGAGCACCCACCATGACCTGAGGTGGTTCTTAGGAGCCTCCAGCACCCACCACACTGCCTGGGCTGAGCATCTGCTGAGGCCTCATCCAGGAGCTGCAGTTGCACCGTTTGACTCCAGGGACAGGCAAGCAGGTAAATGTTAGCTTGTGGCTGTTTTTCCCCCTGTGCTGGCTTGATCTGCAGGATACTTGGTGGGCTGGCTTTATAATCAAGGTAATTTATTAATTATTATGAACACCATTTCTCTGAGGGAGGTGGGTGAACTGGCTGCTGGCAAACCCAGTGCTGGTGTGCCCTGGCTGGCTGAATCCTGCCCCTTCCCCAGGCTGTGTCCTGGCTGGCTGAATCCTGCCCCTTCCCCAGGCTGTGTCCTGGCTGGCTGAATCCTGCCCCTTCCCCAGGCTGTGTCCTGGCTGGCTGAATCCTGCCCCTTCCCCAGGCTGTGTCCTGGCTGGCTGAATCCTGCCCCTTCCCCAGGCTGTGTCCTGGCTGGCTGAATCCTGCCCCTTCCCCAGGCTGTGTCCTGGCTGGCTGAATCCTGCCCCTTCCCCAGGCTGTGTCCTGGCTGGCTGAATCCTGCCCCTTCCCCAGGCTGTGTCCTGGCTGGCTGAATCCTGCCCCTTCCCCAGGCTGTGTCCTGGCTGGCTGAATCCTGCCCCTTCCCCAGGCTGTGTCCTGGCTGGCTGAATCCTGCCCCTTCCCCAGGCTGTGTCCTGGCTGGCTGAATCCTGCCCCTTCCCCAGGCTGTGTCCTGGCTGGCTGAATCCTGCCCCTTCCCCAGGCTGTGTCCTGGCTGGCTGAATCCTGCCCCTTCCCCAGGCTGTGTCCTGGCTGGCTGAATCCTGCCCCTTCCCCAGGCTGTGTCCTGGCTGGCTGAATCCTGCCCCTTCCCCAGGCTGTTCCCTGGCTGGCTCAATCCTGCCCCTTCTCCAGGCTGCATCTTGCCAGCAGGAGAAGGCTAAAACAGGAGGCTGTCACCTCCAAACCTTTTGCTGCTTCCAAGTCGATGCATTCACACCCAAGCTGTGTACCCAGACGCATCCCAGGCTCTTATCCCAGCTGTGTCCCACAGCAGGGCTGGAGCTGAGGAGCGTGGGGGCTGCGTGGGGAGGGAGATGTTCTTGGTGCCACATCAAGCACAGGGTTATCCAAACCTCCTGCTCTGCATGGGTGAGGGCTGTGCTGCTCAGTGCTCCCAACCCGAGGGGGGGGGTTCCCCCGAAAACCTTCCAGCCTCCTCCCAGTTTGGGGGATCTGGGGGCCAGGCTTCTTCTGACCCCCATCCCTGCATCCAGCCTTGCCCATCGCTCCTGCCTGGGGGAACCCACAGTGCCTCCTACAGCCCCCACCC
>VWZI01007032.1:32942-45681 GCA_013396835.1 Psilopogon haemacephalus | reverse complement strand
AAGCTTTGAGGATTTTTCTTTTTTTTTTTTTCAGTGAAAAATGAGGAGGTTTCATGCAGCCGCCCCCTCAGGCTCTCTGTTTTTGAGAGGGATGTGGGAAAGCAGGTGGGAATTTGCTGGGTGATTTTCCAGTGGGTCTAGGCGGCTGCTCTTGGTTCCCATCCCTCCTCTCAGCCTGCCAGGGGAGGTTTAGGGATGGATATCAGAAGGAAACTGCTTCTCAAACCCTGGAGCAGGCTGCCCAGGGAGATGGCTGAATCCCCATCCCTGGAGGGGTTTCAGAGAGGTGTTGCTGAGGGATGTGGTTTAGCAGCAGCCTTGGTAGAGTTAGAGAGTGGCTGGATTGGATTCTCTTAAAGGCCTCTTCCAACCAAAATGAATCTGTGATTCTGAGATGAGATGATGCAATAGGATGCAGTGGGGTGGGATGGGAGGCAATGAGGCAGGGTAGAATGGACACGGAGCTCTGGGCTCCCTCACCTCTCTGCTTTGACAAGGTGATGAGATGAAGACCACTGGCCCATGAAGGCAGCAGTCAGGACAGCTCATTACCCAGGGCCATTAGCAGCCAGTTCTGCTGATCCTGTTACTTCTACCCATCATCAACTTTCACTCATCCTTTTGATGACCAAGGTTTCACTGAGGCAGAGCCTCCCTCCAGCTCAAACCTTCTTTATTCTGCCTGCTTAACATCTCCTGGAGCTTGGCATAGGTTGGGGGAGGTGATGTGGCTGTGATTTAACCCCCACACACCCCAGCTGGGGACTCGGCGGTGTTGGGGGCAGCAGCAGCAATGGCAGGAAGGAACAGGAGGAAAAGCCCAGGGAGAAACAATAGAGCTACAGCACAAAGCACAAACACCCAAGGGATTTTAAAGCAGGGCTGCTGGGGAAGATGATGCTTGCTGGGGGGACTCTTGGAGCTGAAATGTGCCCTGAAAACAGGAGGGTCCAACCTGGATGGGCAGAGCCATGCCCATCCTGCAAGGACAAGGCTAGGTGTGATGGCCTGTGGTGGGGCTCATACAGGTCTCACCTCTCCTGCCTTGGGCTTTGCTGATTCTTTCTGCTGACCCTTGGCTTTAACTCCCCTCTTAAGTTGTTGCACCCAAGATTGGGGTTCACACAAAGCTGCTGGGATCACGTCAGGACCCCAACTTCACCAGCTCCCTGGTGGGAAAGGGTGTTCCCAGAGCAGCAGAGGGTTAAATCCCAGCATGGCTGGATCTCTGTTTCCTCCCTTAGCTCCACATCCGAGGGTGAAGGAACAGCCTTTGTTTGATCTTGGCTTGGGTATCACAGCTCCAGTCCTAGACCCGTGTGGAGGGAGCTGCAGGACGTGGAACCACCACCTCTGGACCCCATCCCATCAATCACCCAGCAGTGCTGGGAGCACATTCACCACAGCAGAGAGGTGAGAGGCTGTCATGCCAGCTTCGCCAGGTGCCTGGCATCAGTGGAGAATGGGGTGAGCTGCATGCCAGGGTTTCAGTCTGATGATCTGAGTGCTTGAGGGAAAAGGGGAGAAGGTTGGGGGTTGGAAGGTCTCAAAGCTGCTAATGGGCTGGGGAAGGGTCTGGAGAACAGAGCTGGTGAGGAGCAGCTGAGGGAGCCGGGGTTGGGCAGCCTGGAGAAAAGGAGGCTGAGGGAAGACCTCATTGCTCTCTGTAACTCCCTGAAATGAGGCTGGATCCAGGTGGGCTTGGTCTCTTCTCTCAAGGAACAGACTGGACATGAGGAGGAAGTTGTTTGGCATGAGGGTGGTGAGAGCCTGGAATGGGTTGCCCAGGGAGGTGGTTGAGACCATGTCCCTGGAGGTGTTTGCAGCCAGGCTGGTGAGGCTGTGGGCAGCCTGACCTAGGGTAGGGTGTCCCTGGACATGGTAGGGAGTCTGGAACTAGATGATCCTTGTGGTCCCTTCCAACCCTGACTGATTCTATGATTCTAAGTGGTAGGAGAAGAGAAAACAGTCACAAATTGCCCAAGGAGAGGTCTAGGTTGGACATGAGGAACAATTTCTTCTCTAAAAGGGTTGCTGAGCCCTGGACCAAACTTCCCAAGAGGGCAGTGGTGGAGTCCCATACCTAGAGGGGTTTCAGAGCCTTGGAGAAGTGGTGCTGAGGGCCATGGTTAGATGTTGACCTGGCAGTACTGGGTTAATGGTTGGACTTGATCTTAAAGGGTCTCTTGCAACCTAAATGATTCTGTGTTTCCACAATTCTCCCACCCTCATTTTCAGTCTGAAACTAGGTGAATAATAGACATTTTTTTGCAGGATGAGGTTATGACCACATCCTGGTGGAGACAAGGTACTGAATCACATCCTGTGGCTTTAGGCTGCTACTGTCTCTTGGTCAGGGAAACCTGGAGCTATAGGACCATCTTCTTCCCCATGGGATCCTCTGTACCTGAGTGCTTCCTCCCCTCTCTCCACAGCCCCTCACACCCACCTGCATTGGAGACCAACATGGGTTTGAACTGGCAGAGGGCAGATGGAAACTGGATGTTAGGAAGAAGTTGTCTGTAGTGAAGGTGGTGAGACACTGGCACAGGCTGCCCAGGGACATTGTGGAGCACAGAAGCACAGAATAGGATCTGGTAGTGTGAGTGCAGCCCAGACTGCAACTGTGTCCTGGGCTGCAGCAAGAGCAGTGTGGCCAGCAGGGTGCCCCTTTACTTTGCTCTCCTCAGACCCCACCTGGAGCACTGTGTGCAGTTCTGGAGCCCCCAACACAAGAAGGACATGGAACTGTTGGAGCAAATCCAGAGGGCCATGAGTATGCTTAGAGGGCTGCAGCAGCTCTGCTATGAGGACAGGCTGAGAGAGTTGGGGCTCTGCAGCCTGGAGAAAAGAAGGCTTCCAGGAGACCTTGGAGTGGCCTTCCAGTATCTGAAGGGGACTACAGGAGGGCTGGGAGGGACTATTGACAAGGTCTGATAATGACAGGACGAGGAGCAATGGGTTCAAACTGGCAGAGGGGAGATTGAAACTGGATGTTAGGAGGAAGTTCTTCACAGTGAGGGTGGTGAGATACTGGCACAGGTTGCCCAGGGAGGTTGTGGAGCACAGAATCACCCAATGTGTTCAAAGATCACATTGGGTGATTCTGGGCTCTACAACCTCCCTAGAGGTGTTCAGGACCAGGTTGGAGGAGGCCTTGAGCGACCTGTTCTAGCAGGAAGTGTCCCTGCCTGTGGCACAGGGGGGTTGGAACCAGCTGAGCTTTGAGCTCCCTTCCAACCTGAACCGTTCTATGATCTCTCCATTGGGCCGTGCTGGCTGTGGGTAACACTTTGTATTTCCTCAACAGGTAGGCCCCAGGGAACCCCAGGAGCTGGAGCAGCTGGGGCTGGGCAGGCTGCAGAGGGATAATGGCTCTTTCCAACTTGTCCAATTACCTGGATGACCTCGACAACTACAGCGACTACGCAGATGACTACACCTACGAGGAGAGCGGCAGCGTGTGGGCAGACCCAGCCCATGACCCCAAGGACGTTGCCAGGATCCTCTCCGTCGTCATCTACAGCTTGTCCTGCGTGCTGGGCGTCCTGGGGAACGGCCTGGTCATCGCCATCATCACCCTGAAGATGAAGAAGTCGGTCAATGCCGTCTGGTTCCTCAACCTGGCGGTGGCCGACTTTCTCTTCAACATCTTCCTGCCCATCAACATCGCCTACACGGCCATGCGCTACAACTGGATCTTCGGGACGGTCATGTGCAAGCTCAACTCCTTCCTCCTCATCCTCAACATGTACACCAGCGTCCTGCTGCTCACCACCATCAGCTTCGACCGCTACGTCTCCGTGGTGTTTCCCGTCTGGTCCCAGAACCATCGCTGCCCCAGCCTGGCCTACCTGGTGTGCCTGATCATCTGGACCCTCGGCGTCATCATGAGCTGCCCTTCTCTCGTCTTCCGAGACACGGCCCAAACCCACAACTCCATCATCTGCTTCAGCAACTTTTCCCTCTCCAGGAACAGGTCCTACCAAGCCCTGGCGCTGACGAGGCACCGGACGGTGAACATCACCAGGTTCCTGGCTGGCTACATCCTTCCCATCACCATCATCACCTTCTGCTACGTCGCCATCGCCTTCAACCTGCGTCGGAACCGCCTGGCCAAGTCCAAGAAGCCCTTCAAGATCATTGTCACCATCATAGTCACCTTCTTCCTTTGCTGGAGTCCCTACCACCTGCTCAACCTGCTGGAAACAGAGCCCAACCTGCTCCCGCGCTCCGTGTTCGAGATCTGCATCCCCATCACCACGGCCCTGGCCGCCTCCAACAGCTGCATGAACCCTGTCCTCTACGTCTTCATGGGCCAGGACTTTAAGAAGTTCAAGGTCACCCTCCTCTCCAGGCTGGTGAATGCCCTCAGCGAGGAGACAGGCCACTCCAACATCGTTCACAGGAGCTTCTCCAAGATGTCCTCGATGACTGAGAAGGAGACAACGGTCCTCTGAATTCAGCCTGGGGACCTGCAGGAGGGATGCGGTCTTCTGGTGTTGCCCACGCCCACCACTATGATGGTGACCACCCTGGTGTTTGGACAAGCATGGTCCAGTGCTGTCCTGTGAGATGTTTGCTGCCTGGGTGCTGGCAGGCGCTGGAGGTCACTGCTCTGTGCACATGGAGTAGATACAACCACCCTTGGGTTGCCCCCAACTATTTCAGAAGACATTGCAGGGTGTTCCTGCCTAACCTAAGTGCTGCCTGACCTGGCAAGAACCTTTTTGCCATCGCCAGAGACAGGCTGGAAGGAGGCACCTCCACAGCAAGTTCTCGAGATGGGTGGCCTGGTGGGCACCTACCTGCTATGGCCTAACTGGTGATGCTCCTCCTGTGACCTCTGTATGACTCCAGCTACTCATGTTGAAGTCCTAAAGCATACTGGTACTAGAGGAATGCTCTGGGCTGTGTCGTGAGCACTTTGTACCCTTCAGAAGAGGGGGGGCTGAAGGTCTGAATATCCCAGCCAGGAAATCTTGGGTGTCTGCTCAGTGATCCAGACTGAGGGATCCAGAGCCACCTGCCAGGTTGGGGATTAGGCTCATACACAAGGCCACTGACATGGCAAACTGAGTGAAAATAAGAGGGGAAGGTTCACTTGAGGTGCCTTGGGGCAAGCCCCACTTCGATGGGCACATTTCACACGGTACATTTTGCACTGTGCTTCGGTGCTTGGAGCCAGCAGTCCCAGCAGCGTCTTGCAAAGCACCTGGGTGACACCAGAGGCTGCGCTTCTTGGCGTGGCCCTGCTGTCCCCTCCTGGATCCAGGTGGACCTGGGGACTGTCTCCACTGACGGCTGCCTCCTGGTGTCCTCAGCTGATCCTGTGGGAAGGTTTTTCTGCCTTCCCAGCCAGGCAGCAAGCCCCACCGCTGGTGGGAGACTCTGCTGCCACCACGCACAAAGCCCTGCAGTGCAGGATGGGCTGAGCCACCATCTCTATCCGATTTCATGCACAGTTAATGTGGGAGATCCTTCACCAGTTGGGCTTCCTGACTGTGACACTGCTGTCACCCTTACTGATGTGCTGCTTTCTCTCCATGTCACCCTGGAGAGCGAGGAATGGCCAAGTCCTCTCCATGTGCCAGCAGCCACTGGTGCTTTTTTTGCAGGGGGGAGGGGGTCAGGATTTGGAGCAGCTGAAGCAGCTGGAAGATTTGATCTTACCTTTCTCTGACGTGGGGCAGGGTTGGGGAGGTGTGGGATGGGGAGAAGTGGGCAGCCTGTGTGTCCCTCAAGGACACAGCACTGTGCCATTGGCATTGGGACAGGCTGCACGGGGAGGTGGTGAAGTCACCATCTGTGGAGGTGTTCACAGAACCATACAGGCATGGCACTTTGGGCCATAGCTGAGTGCAATGGTTGCATTCAGCCTTAGAGACCTCTTCCAGCTGAGGCAAATCTTTGATTCTGTGGTTGCCCCTCAGTCCTCCAGGGCTGTGCTGGTGTGAGGATGCTCCTCACTTGTTTTTATGGCTGGCCTCTGCAAACAGCCCCACTGAGAACCTGGTGCCTAACCTTGGGTTAGAGCCTCCTGATGACAGCTTGGGAAACCTGAGCCTTGAGCTCTGCTGTGTAGCTGTTTGTCTGTTGAATAAAGAACCTGGTTTACATACAAATACCCCTGGTACCTGCTCAGCCTCCTGGTCATGTGGAGCAGGAGACATCCTAGGGCTTTGCAGTGAGCAGTCCCATCCTAAGGTGTATTCCTGAGCCTTGGCATTGCATTTGGAATTGCAGGAAAGCAGCTGGGAGCAGAGGGGCACAGGGATGTGGGGCTGGGGCTTTATGGCCTGTGGCTGGGATGGAAGTGTGGTTCACCAAGCCTCTTTTGCAGGATGCTCCCAAAGATTTCCCTGCAGGTGTTCAAGGCTTTGAGTAACCTGGAATAGTGGAAGGTGTTCCTGCATGTGGCAGGGAAGTTGGAACTAGATGGACATGGATCTGTAGGAACGAGTCCAGAGGAGGCCACAAAGATGCTCAGAGGGCTGCAGCAGCTACCAGAGTTTGGACTTTGCAGCCTGGAGAAGAGGCTTTGAGGAGACCTTGAGCAGCCTTCCAGTATCTGAAGGGAGCTACAGGAGGGCTGGGGAAGAAATATTGACAAGGTCTTGTAATGACAGAATGAGGAGCAATGGGTTTAAACTGGCAGAGGGGAGACTGAAACTGGATGTTATGAAGGAGTTCTTCACAGTGAGGGTGGTGAGACACTGGCATAGGTTAACCAGGGAGGTTGTGGCTGCTCCCTCCCTGGAGGTGTTGAAGGCCAGGTTGGATGAAGCCTTGAGTGACCTCTTTGAGTGGGAGGTGTCCCTGCCTGCGTGTGGGGTTTGGAACTGGCTGAGCTTTGAGATCCCTTCCAACCTAAACCGTTCTATGGTCTTGGAAGTCTCTTCCAAACCAAACCATTCTAGGATTCCATGATTCTATACTCCCTGTGGTTTTTTCCCTTCAGCTTCCCACTGGGAACAGGTTCTCCAGCGACATTGCAGAAGCTCCATCCCTGGAACCATTCCTGGTAAGGTCATTTGGGGCTCTAGTTGGAGATCATTGTATTGTAGAATGTCTTGATTTGGAAGGCACCTTAAAGATCCTATAGTTCCAAGCCCCCTGCCAGGGGCAGGGACACCTCCCAGCAAGGGAGTTGGACTAGGTGACCTTTAGAGGTCACTTTTAACCCAATCCAGTCTGTGATTCAACTAGAGCAGGCTGCTGAGGGCACCACAAACCTGACCTGCAATGGTTCCAGGGCTGATGCATCTGCCTGTTCTCAGTGGGAAGCTGAAGGAGGAATCCCACAGGATTTCATCCCTGGAGGAGCCAAATGGCTTTTTAGGGGTGGGGGAAGTATCTATGAAGAAAAAGATCTCATCTGGAAGAGCATCAATTGCCTCATGCTGAGCCTGGCAGTGGGAGCTGGTGCCCATCCCCACCTTCCTGCCTTGGTAATCTGTGGCACTGAGCTCCTGCCAGCCTCTGCCCCCAGGTCCCTGTCATCCCAACATGTTCCCTGTCAGATCCCATCTGCAAAAAGCTTTGTGATGCTGATTTGCAAGAGGCATGATTATTAATGCCAGCACAGAGCTGAGGCTCTCCGTCTCACCCAGCCCAGGCTGGTTCCCCATCACCTCCNGAGGGGGGGGTGTTGGTTCTTCCACATCAGTAGACCCTCAGTGCTGTACCCACACCACAACATCCACCCAGACAGCTCGAGATGAGCAGCGTGTTGGTGCTCCACCTCCTGCTCCCCTCCTTATCCCAGCAGGGTTTGGGCTGAGGATGGCAAAGAGAAGGGGAAAAAAATTCCCTGAGCTTTGCCCACTGGATCCTGTGAGTCCCTCAGGGGGGAGTGATTCCTGGTCCCGTGGCACCAGTAGAGCAGATCAAACAGAGCAGTAAAAATGCACAAATACAAACCAGGAAGGGGGTGGGAATATCAGCAGTATGCTTCAGAGCAACAGCCTTCAGAGTTGGGACACTGACCTTCAGCCTGAGACCCCATCCCAGAACCCACATCCCCATCACTATGACACTGAGCCCTGCCCCGGGACTCTGATCCCCATCCCTAGGACCTCAGACTCCGATCCTCATCCCTAGAACCTCAACTCCATCACAGGCTCCCAGTGTCAGCTCTGGAAAAATGACCACCAGCTCAGGACCTCTGTCCCCATCCCTAAGACCCTGATTCCCATTTCTAAGATCTCAACTCCATCCCAGCCTCCCAATGTCGAGCTCTGGCACAATGATCACCAGCTCAGGACCTCTATCCCCATCCCTAAGACCCTGATTCCCATTTCTAAGATCTCAACTCCATCCCAGCCTCCCAGTGTCAAGCTCTGGCACATTGACCACCAGCTCAGGACCTCTATCCCCATCCCCAGGACACTGTCCCCCATACCAGGACCCCTATTCTTAGCCTCGTGCCTCTCTGTGCCCCCTCTTCACCTGTTTCTTCAGCTTGCAGGGACCTGAAAACTTGAGACTGGGCCTCATTTCACAGCAAATTAGTCAGGAATAAACCCAAATCATTTCTGTGCAGCACATTTACTGTCCTTAATGACTCCTCTTTTTTCAATTAGCTGAACTAAAATTGCCTTTTTCCTTCCCCAGATAAATCACCTCCTTTATTTGGAAATGGAATTAAGGAGGGGGAAAAAAAATAAAATAAAGAAAAAAAAATAAGAGGTTTGCCCTTTCCTCAGTGCTAGGCAGGTTGGAGCTGTGTTTAAATTATCTCCTCGGTGTTCAGGCAGGTTGTCAACTGTAAATTTTATGGGCAATAGTAAAGCTGATTAAAAAAGATGCTACTTTTGTCAGGGAGGAATGGTGCTGCTGCTGCTGCTCCTGCTGCTCAGATTTATGGCTTGCATCTTCCCTGCATTACAGAGCTGCTGAGAAGGTGCTGCTGAGCTGGGCTCTGTCCCCTTCTCCTTTGGGATTTCATTTGGGAGGACTTTGAGGGCTGTATCCAGGTCTAGGCCACTCAATTCAAGAGAGATGTTGAGGTGCTGGAAGGTGTCCAGAGAAGGGCACCATGGCTGGTGAGGGGTCTGAGGCACAGCCCTGTGAGGAGAGGCTGAGGGAGCTGGGGGTCTGCAGCCTGCAGAAGAGGAGGCTCAGGGCAGACTTCATTACTCTCTACAGCTACTCGAAGGGAGGTTGTGGCCAGGTGGGGTTGGGCTCTTCTCTCAGGCACCCAGGGACAGAACAAGAGGACACAGCCTCAAGCTGTGCCAGGGCAGGTTCAGGCTGAATGTTAGGAAGAAGCTCTTCCCAGCAAGAGTGATTGGCATTGGAATGGGCTGCCTGGGGAGGTGGTGGAGTCCCCACCTCTGCAGGTGTTTAAAAGGAGGCTGCATGAGTCACTTAGTGCCATGGTCTGACTGGGTAGCCAGGGCTGGGTGATAGGCTGGACTGGATGAGCCTGGAGCTCTCTTCCAGCCTGGCTGATTCTATGATTCTAGGAAGGGGGCAACTTTTCTTCTGACCTGCTCTGAGGCCCCAGCATTATTTGCATGGCTGGAGTCAGTGCCTAGAGCTCACTGGGTTCACCCCAAAAGGGCATCCACTGCCTTGCCTGGGGAAAGGATTCCCAGCCTGAGCTGCTCTCCAGCATCATCTTCTTTGGCATCATAGGCTCCATCATGATCTTCTTTGGCATCATCTTCTTTAGCATCATCTCCTCCAGTATCATCATCACAGTCTTTTTTTGGTGTCATCATTTTTGCATGACCACCTTCTATATCATCTCCTCCAGCATCATCTTCTTTGGCATCACCACCTTCCATATCATCTTCTCCAGCATCATCTTCTCTGGCATCACCACCTTCTATATCATCTCCTCTGGCATCATCTTCTTTGGCTTCATCTCCTCCAGTATCATCTGCTCCACCACAATCTTCTTTGTTGGCATCATCTTCTCCAGCATCAACTCCTCTCTTGGATCTCCTCCACCAATTGCTCTGCTGAGCACAAACCCCACACAGAAGTGGGGGCAATCCAGGGAGTTTCGGTGCAGACGCAGTTGCTATGGCAACAACATCCAGCCTGGAAGGGAAGGTGCTGAGGATGCTGCTGCAGCCTCCACCAGCACAGGACTTGGGAGGCAGGAAATCACTCCCCTGAGACATGTCAGGAAAAAAATAAGAGAGAGATCTTTGTTTTCTTTTAATGCAGGAAGCTGTGATTGGGTGGATAAAGATCACCCCCTAGGAGCAATCAGCCCCACACTGCTCCTGCCTGGAGATATTTTGGGGGCTTGATGAGGCTGTGTTTGTGGAGGTGATGATGGAGAAGGATTTGCCGCCTTCTTTCTCCAGGGGGTGAGGGGAGTGGAATATCAATGTAGTATTGTCAGTCTCATGAGGTTAAAAAATAATAATAATAATAATGAAAAAAAAAAAAAAGTATATATAAAGTTAGGCCAGAATTTAATAAACAAATAAATTAAATGAAAATAGCCCCTAAAGCTGTGTGCAGGACATGCTTAGGGGGAGGCACTGATGTCCAACTGCTCCATCTCATTGCAAATTAAACCCCAAGAGTGATTGCAGCGACAAAAAAGGCACTAAGCTCCTGTGAGCCTTAAATCCATAGAGGGCAAAAAAACCCAAAACAGAACAAAAAAGCAAGAGATGAGCTGACCTGGACAAGCTGGAGAGGTAGGGAAACTCGTGAGGTTTTACAAGGCCAAGTGCACCTGGGTCAGGACAGCTCCACCCCGGGTATGGATCCAGGCTGAGAATGCAGAGCTGGAGAGCATAAACCAGCAGCAGGCAGCCCCAGCCCAGAGCCAGCTGTGCCCTGGGCTGATCCCCAGCAGCAGGGGCAGGGAAGGGATTCTGCCCAAGCTGAGAAAGTTGAAGTTGTTCAGTGGGTCGGGACAGCTCCATCCTGGGTATGGATCCAAGCTGAGAATGTAGAGCTGGAGAGCATAAACCAGCAGCAGGCAGCCCCAGCTGTGCCCTGGGCTGATCCCCAGCAGCAGGGGCAGGGAAGGGATTCCGCCCAAGCTGAGAAAGTTGAAGTTGTTCAGCCTGGAGAAGGCTCCAGGGGCACCTTCTGGTGGTCTTTCGGTGCTTAAGGGGTCTGAGAAGAAAGCTGGGGACAGGCTTTGGAGGAGGGCCTGTAGTGACAGGACAAAGGGTGAGGGTTTGAACTAAAAGAAGGAGATTGGGAATGGAGAGAAGGAAGAAACGTTTGACACTGGGAGTGGTGAGAGCCTGTCTGAGGTTGCCCAGAGAAGTGAGAGAAGCCTTATCCTTGGAACCGCTGCAGGTCAGGTTGTGTGGGGCTCCAAGCAACCTGCTCTATTGCAGATGTCCCTGCTGACTGCAGGGGGATTAACCTGGATGAGCTTTAGAGGTCCCTTCCCACCCAAAACAGCCTGATCCTGTGGCTCTAGTGAGGAATAACTGCTATGACTCTAACAACAGTGGAGGAGAAGCCATCCAACCACCTCCCACAACTTGTGGGGCATCCAGGACAGGCTGAACATAGAATCACAAAATCAGTCACGATTGGAAGGCAGCAGTGGGAGGAGACCTGCAGGGACAGTGATGCTCAAAGCCAAGGCCTCTGCAGGTTGGTGATGCTCCAGCAGCATCCCAGAGGTCTCCAGCCCTTGGAAGCTGGAGGAAGGTGTTCTGAAGGAGTTTTGCTGCCTTTTTGCACCCATTACATTCTCACCCTCCAGCACCCACCAGATGCTCAGAGATCATGGAATCAGAATCATAGAATCATCAGGGGTGGAAGGGACCACAAGGATCATCTAGTTCCAACCTCCCTGCCATGCCCAGTACACCCTACCCTAGATCAGGCTGCCCACAGCCTGATCCAGCCTGGCCAAAAACACCTCCAGGGATGTGGCCCCAAACGCCTCCCTGGGCAACTCCTTCCAGGGCCTCACCACTCTCATGGTGAAGAACTTCCCCCTCACATCCCATCTGAATCTCCCCACCTCCAGCTTTCCTCCATTCCCCCTAGTCCTGTCACTGCCTGAGAGCCGAAAAAGTCCCTCCCCAGCTCTTTTGTAGGCTCCCTTCAGATCCTGGAAGGCCACAAGAAGGTCACCTGGGAGCCTCCTCTTCTCCAGCCTGCACAGCCCGAACTCTTTCCGTCTGTCCTCATAGGAGAGGTGAGGAGTGCTTGGCCAGGCCTCACAAAGACACAAGAAGGCAGAATAGCAACCAAATTAAACTCTCCTTTAATAGCTGGATCGACCTGAGGATTTGTTCTGACCGAGGTAAGCAGCCCCAGGGCCACCACGAGCAAAGGGAGCGCGGTGAGGGTCAGCTCAGCTCAGCTCCCCGCTGCCGGGACAGGGCTCACTCGTGCTCCTGGAAACCCTCCAGCCCCTTTCTGGAGGGAGGAGTAGTTAAAAAACAGAGGGGCAGCAGCTCCCCTAGNTATTTGTTTTAATTTTATGCAAGAGTTCTTTTTTTGGTTTTTTTTTTTTTTTTTCCTCCATGGACTTTTCTTCTCTCCTGGAATCTAGACTGAGGGCTGTCTCTAGATTTCAACCAGGTGGTCGACCACCCAAGCCCAGGGTTGGGGGGGGTTAAAAGCCAGCCACTGAACACCTAGGAGCTAGGGAAAATCAAAAACAAGGCTGCGGACGACTCTATGGCTTCTGGCACCTACAGCCAAAGGGGGACTTGCAGGTTGGGAGGAGGGAAAGGAGCTCGTTTTGGGGTTTTTTTTTTTTTTTGCCAAAGGAGGGGAAGGACGGGGT
>VWZI01007032.1:9350-20370 GCA_013396835.1 Psilopogon haemacephalus | reverse complement strand
AAGAAGAGGGGAAAAAAAGATAAAAAAAGAAGAGAAAAAAGAAAAGAAAAGGAAAAAGAAAAAGGAAAAAGGAAAGAAAAAGAGAGAAAGAGAATGAGGGAAGGAGAGAGAGAAGGAGAGAAGGAGAGAGAGAGAGAAAAATAAGAAAATAAAAGAAAAAAAGAAAAAAAAAAGAAAAAAAGAAAGAAAAAGAAGGTGGGAGGAAGGGGAGGGGAGCAGGCAAATGTGTCAGCAGAGAAAGGCCGTGGGTGTGCGGGGATGGATGGATGGATGGATGGATGGATGGATGGATGGATGGATGGATGGATGGATGGAGATGGAGCCGCCGTGCCTGTCGCCTGCCTACCGCTCGGCGCAGTTGTCCTGGCAACGGAAGACTGTCATCTTCTTGTAGTCAAAGAAGGAGACGCCGCGCAGCGTCCGCTGCCGGGTGTTGTCCACGTAGCAGCCGATGTACCTTGCTGGCAGTGAGGGGGGGGAGAAGAGCAAGGGGGTTAGAACCAGCTGGGCTGGACCCATCCACTCCCCTCTTAGGGTTTTCTCCCCCTGCCCCGCAAGAGGGATGCGCTGCAGGGCGCTGCGGGCGTTCGCTCTCGGAGCGCTGCGCTGGGTACAGCCTGGCCCCGAGAATGCTGCAGAGCAGGTGGGTAAAGCCCAGGGACGCCCACTGTGGAGAGAAGAGGTGCTGTGGCTCTGCGTGCTTCCATCGTCTTCCTTCCCACCCGCCTCGAAACTAAGCAGAGCACCTCCAAATGTGGTTAAAAAAAAAAAACCAACAAACAACAATCATCTTCTTCCCGCTGACCTCACGACGCAGCAAAGCAGCCCCAAAGGTTGTCTAAACCCCCATTGCCTTCCCACCAACCTCATCACTGAACGAAACACCCCCAAACGTGGGTAAAAAAATTCATCTCCTTCCACACCAACCTCAAACCTGAGCAAAGCAGCCCCAAAGGTGGTAAAATTCCCCACTCTCCTTCCACACCAGCATCAAACCTGAGTAAAGCAGACCCAAATGTGGTCTAAACCCCCATCTCCTTCCACACCAACATCAAACATGAGCAAAGCAGACCCAAATGTGGTCTAAACCCCCATCTGCTTCCACACCAACATCAAACATGAGCAAAGCAGACCCAAATGTGGTCTAAACCCCCATCTCCTTCCACACCAGCATCAAATATGAGTAAAGCGGCTCCAAATGTGGTCTAAACCCCCATCTCCTTCCACACCAGCATCAAACATGAGTAAAGCAGCTCCAAATGTGGTCTAAACCCCCATCTCCTTCCACACTAACATCAAACATGAGCAAAGAAGCTCCAAATGTGGCCTAAACCTCCATCTCCTTCCACACCAAGATCAAAACAGAGCAAAGCAGCCTAAAATAAGATCCTAAAAGACCTGCTCTGCTCTCACAGTGTCTTCTGCAGGATGCCAACCCTGTCCCACAGCCCCTGGAGCCAGAGTAGTGACCATTCCCCCACCTCATCCTATCAGCATAGCGCCCACCAGCGCTGCAAACCAGTTTCTCCAGCCTGGAGAAAGGTGGAAGAGAAAGCCAGAGAGAAACGTGCCTGATAGAGCTTTCACCACCACCACCACTCATAACAAATTGCTCCCAATTACTCACAGCATTTCCACGGCACTGAGCAGGTTCTGGCAGGTCTGCTCAGATCAGCATGGCTGGGACAGATCTAAGTGGTGTGGGATGGCTGCAGAGGTTGGCAGGGAGCTGATGAGTGATGCCTGCCCTCAATCCACTGCTCCTGACACAGGAGAGCTGCAAGCCATTAGGAAGGCAGCTGGAATTATTAAGGGGGCGGGGGGGGGTATGAGGAGGTGTAGGGAAGGAGGAGCAAGTGGTGGGGGAGATGCCAAAAGGCAGGTGGTGGGGTTAGGAACAGGCTGCTGGAGGGTGCGAGAGGTGAGCAGATGACCTGCCCCAGCATGATGCCCTCACATTGTGCTAGGGAATTTCATAGCATCATAAAATAGTTTGGGTTTGAAGGGAACTCAAAGATCACCTAGTTCTAAACCCCCCTGCCATGGGCAGGGACAACTCTCCACCAGCCCAGGTTGCTGAAGGCCCCATCCAACCTGGCCTTGAACACCTCCAGGGGGAGGACATCCACAGCCTGCCTGAGCAACCTGTGCCAGTGTCTCCCCACCCTCACTGGAAAGAATTTCTTCCCAGTCTCCAATCTCAATCTCCTCCCTTCCAGCTCAAAGCCATCCCCACAAACCCTTGTAAAAAGTCCCTCCTCACCTGTCTTGTAGCCCGCTCCAGGCACTGGAAGGCTGCTGTAAGGTCTCCCTGGAGCCTTCTCTCCTGCAGGCTGAGCAACCCCAGCTCTGTCAACCTGTGCCCGTGGGGGAAGTGCTCCATTTGGAAGCGTGTTGGGAAGGTGTGTGTGAACTGACACAGATCCAGCCAGCCAAAGGCATTGAATTCCCCAAAGGTCTCAGTCTCCATCGCACTGTGGAGCTACCAAGAAGCACCCACACACCCTCCAGCTCCCACGAACTGCTGCTCAAGCTGAGCTTTCTCATGAGACATAAAAGAGGGGGAGAGATGCTGTTACCAGGACACCTATGAGAAGAGCAAGGCCTGAGCCCAGCACCCCTTCCCCATCCCTCCCAGCCCCCACCGTGGCCGGGCACGGAGAGGCAGGGATGCCAGCAGAGGTTAATGGCGGTGGACACGTCGCATACGGCCAGGGACAGGAGCAGTGCTGGGGGTTCTTGTGGTGACTGACAGCTCCTGCTCGAGGACCATCTGCTGAGGATTCTCTGGATGTCAGCTCGCATTAATGGAGCCACACGGCCACAGGCGCCCGGGGAAGGCTCCCGGAGACCCCTCTGTGGCAGGGCACCATGGGAAAATCCCTTCTCATCTCCTTGGAGCCACAGCACCACCAGACATTTTCTGTCCTGCTTCCAAGCCTGCGTTGTGCATCTTGCCTGGAGTGACCACAAGCACAAACCTTTCATGGGGCTGGCAGCCAAGGAGGATCCCCCAATGCCCTCGGAGCAGCTCGGGTTGGGGGCGGGCCAAGCTGGGCTTAGCATGGTGGCTCCTGTGAAGCCTTCAGTTTGCCATGGGGTTGGGGGTTCCTGCTTCTCTCTGAGCCACACACCTCCTGCTCCAGCAAGGGTTCACATTCCTAGTCCATGATGCTGATGGAACTGCGTGTGCCAAGCCCCACAGGGCAAGTTCTGAGCAAGCCTACGTTTTGGGGCACACAAAGCAGCTTCCATGGGGACATGCATGTCCCCACCAGAGATTTCCCTCACCCTGGGGCTCAGGAGAGAGAAGCCACAGACAGAGAGAGCCACAGCAACAGGCAGAGAAGAGCCCAGCAGCATCTTAACTACGCAGCAGTTCTTTACTACAGCGAAAGTGGAACACTGGGAGAGGTTGCCCAGGGAGGTGGAGGAGGCCCCATCCCTGGAGACATTCAAGGTCAGGCTTGATGGGACTCTGAGCAACCTGCTCTACTTGCAGATGTCCATGCTGACTGCAGTGGGATTGGACTACTTGAGCTTTAAAGGTCCCTTCCAACCCAAACCTCTTTGTGATCCAGTGATTCTATGATCTTGACTCCTCTCCAGCAGTTTCTAGACTGATAGAACCACTTAAGATGGAAAAGACCTTCAAGATCATCAAGTCCAGCCACAAACCCAACACTGCCAAGAAACTCCTAGCAGCTTTCACAGCAGTTAGAGGTGTGAGATGCTCGGGTCACCAGGGGACAGGAGCTGTGTTTGGGTGAGGTTTGCTGGCACTGGGTGCTCCTGGGTGCCAGGGAGTGAGGCAGTGAGCTGAAGAACCAGTGGGCTGGAAAAGCCCTGATGGGCAGCTCTCAGCCACCCAGACCCAGAGCGAGCAGGCAGCCTGGTCTGCAGGGAGCTGCCTTGGGGATAAATAGATGCCATTTTAAAAATCAATGAGAGCTGCTACATCCACTTATCCTTCTTCATTAATAATGGCCCTACTCAACAATCCACCACACAGCCCAGCCCGCAGCTAGGCAGGGACCTCCTGGCCTGACAGCCCTTTGGGCTGCCTGAGCACCCCAGATCTCTGGGCTTAGCCAACAGAACCATAGAAGGATTTTGGTTGGGAAGACCCTGAAGATCCAACCCAACCATCAGCCCAGCATTGCCAGGTCACCACTAAACCACCTCCCTCAGCACCACATCTACTCAGCTTTGAAACTCCTCTACTGATGAGACTCCACCACTGGCAGGGTATGGGGAAGGATTTGTTTCTCATGCCTAACCTAAACCCCACCTGGTGCAACCTGAGGCCATTTCCTTTGGTTCTGCCTGTTCCTTGGGAGGAGAGACCAACCCTCACCTGGCTCCAACCTCCTTTCAGGGAGCTGTAGAGAGCAATGAGGTCTCTCCTCAGGCTTGTCCTCCCCGGGCTAAACAACCCCAGTTTTAGTGCTGGAGCAGCATGGCTCATGAACACCTCAATGCACAGCTACTGAGGATGCTCAGAAATATGCTCCCGGCAGGGGTGCAGGACCAAAAGCAGCTTGGAGGGCACTGCCCTAGCACACGAGGCTTTCCCTGGCAGAGACCAGAATTTAACTCAGTTTGTAGGTTCACAGAATGGTTTAGGTTGGAAGGGACAGAAGGAGGGACCCACACTTGGACACAAACATCCCCAGCCCTTACCTCTGTCCTCCTCTTTCTCACGGCCACCCCTGCCCCTGCCGGCCCGGCCGCGGGTGCCGCCGTAGTCTCCAGCTTTGCTCCTCTCCGCCGGCTCCTTGGAGGCGCTTTTGAACCAGGGGCCGTGTCGCCGGGTGGCCCCCGGCACCGTCACCGACGCCTTGAATCCACGGCTCAGCTGCATCACCCCCAGGTAGGGCAGCCCTGGTCCCTCGGCGGCCCCGGGACCACGCTGGCTCCCTGTCACCGTGGGTTCCCCGGAGAAGCCCGAGTGGAGGAAAACCAAGCTGCCGGCTGCCAGGTAGAGAGCCAGCAGCGTGAAGAACCTGACGGGTCTGCGCCGAAAATACCGCTGGAGCTTTAGCAATAATTTGGCCATAACCTCTTCATCCCTTCCCCGGCAGCCGGAGCCGCACGGGAGCTGCTCGCCTGGCCCCGGGGATGCTCCCAGCAGGGCTTGGTCCCCTCAGCAGCGGATGGATGCCCCAAAAAAACCACGTCGGGGGGCGGTAGGGTGAAGCTGTGCAAAGCTCTAGTCCGAGGCTAAGAAGTCCGAGAGGGCTGGGGATGGATGTTGAGCCCACGGTGGGGTTTCTCCAGCGCTGGGCTGTCGCTGCTGTCCCCAGTTTATTCTCCTCCCAGCAAAGCCCCCCAGCCGTGGCCCGCAGCCTGGGCTGCTGGAGGGATCATGTTAAGGAGATGGAGGGTTTGAAGGTGATTTGAAAGCCGATCAGCTGCTGCAGCTCTTCTCGCTCGGCGGCACCGGCGCTCGCAGGCATCTCGCTAATAGAAACAGCTCCGTCCCCTTTCAGACAAAGAATGAAAAGTCCCTGGATGCCTCTCAGGTCCTGAAGTGCTGACTGAGACCCTTTGTCTGACCAAGTTCCATTCATCTCACTCCCAGCGTAAGAAGCCTCCCCCTACAAGTGGAAGAGAAAAGAGCACTGAGGGAAGCATCCCGTGATGCGGAGCGGGCAGCGGTCCCCGTCCCGCCGTGGGCTGAGGAAGGATGCTCAGGCTCTTGTCATCCTCTCCTCCTCGTCCCCGCCAGCACAAGGCTGTGGGAGGTGTGGGTGCAGCGAGAGCGATGCGGGCTGGCATCACCCTGGGGCGGGGGACAGGGATGCGGAGGTGAGTCCCTGCTCCAGAGCCCACAGGTCCCTGCCTTGCGGGGGTGCTGCAGGCCAGCTCGGGGACACGTGGAAGGTTCCTAATCTCACCCACCAGAGGATGAGCCACACACACACACACGTGTGCAGGCTCGTGAACAAACCTTTCACTCCCAGATCTGAACATCTGCTGTGATTTCAGCCCTAGACCTGAGCACCTTCTGTGCACCAACCAACCCCCAAGCAAAAGCCCCCAGGAAGGGCAATGGGTGGGAGGCAGCCTCTAGTGCCTGGTCCAGCACCCAGGGACCCTGCAGGCCTGGGGAGGTGATGATCTTTCTTCATCCACTCCTTGGCTCTCCCATATATTCCTGTTTCATGGAATAACTGAATAATTTGTGTTGGAAGAGACCTTTGAGGTCATCAAGTCCAGCCTTTAACCCAGCACTGTCAGGGCACCACTAAACCATGGCCCTCAGCATCACATCTCCAAGGATGGGGACTCCACCACTGCCTTGGGCAACCTGCACCCAGCTTTGACAACACTTAAGGGGAGAAATTGTTCCTCATGTCCAACCTAAACCTGCTCTGATACAACTTGAGGCCATTTCCTCTTGTCCTTTCATGGCCCCCGAGGGACACTGCAGCAGCTGCTGGGGCCAGAGCATCCTCTATTCTCCAGCCAGGACCAAAGGGCTGCTCTTTTTCAGTCACATCCTACCAGCTGGGATCAACATGGTGCTGTCCCTGGAGTGCCATGCCTGGGGCTACCTGGGAAGCCTATCCCAGTGCTTGACCAGATAGTCCCCTCCAGCTTATAGAATCACAGAATGGTTTAGGTTGGAAGAGACCTCAAAGCTCAGCCAGTTCCAACCCCCCTGTGCCATAGGCAGGGACACCTCCCACTGGAACAGTTCACTCAAGACCTCATCCAGCCTGGCCTTGAACACCTCCAGGGAGGAAGCAGCCACAACCTCCCTGGGCAACCTGTGCCAGTGTCTCACAACCCTCACTGCAAACAACTTCATCCTAACATCCAGTTTCAATATGCCCTCTGCCAGTTTAAACCCATTGCTCCTCATCCTGTCATTACAAGACCTTGTCAATAGTCTCCCTCCAGCCCTCCTGTAGCCTCCTTCAGATCCAAGGTCTCCTGGAAGCCTTCTCTTTTCCAGGCTGCAGAGCCCCAACTCTCTCAGCCTGTCCTCATAGCAGAGCTGCTGCAGCCCTCTGAGCATCTTGGTGGCCTCCTCTGGACTAGCTCCAACACTTCCATGTCCTTTTCTCTCGTGGGGATTTGTCACCTCTGAAGTGAAGAACAGGATTCACTCCTGTTCTGCTCATGTTACATGGTGGGCCTGTGGGAAAAAGGCACTGCCACCATACCCTGAGATCACATCGGTGGTGGCAGGGACAGCTTCACACCTGGGGTGTGCTGCCAGTCATGGACTCACCTCTGTATTAGGAAAGGAGACGAAAATAAACAGGAAGACAAAGTGCCATTAGTTTAATGGCCTCTGTGTTCCTGCCATCTGTCTCCCTTTGATTAAATCAAAAATATTGGTGGAACATATGGCATGAATTATACATAAATACTTAAATCCAGGTTCCCAGAGTGGTTATTGTCATGCCTCTGACTCTGGCGGGTGAACTTCAGTGTAGCTCAGGCACTGAGCAGGCTGTGTGGGGTAGATTGCTGATAGGACATCAGCCCTTTGAGCTTCCCCCCAAACCATCCCCTCCCCAAGAAGGCTTGGGGCTAACACAGCCTGAGTAAATCACAGAGTGGTAGAGGCTGGAAAGGATCTCTGGAGGTCATCCAGTTCAACCTCCCTGCCAAGGCAGGGGGCACCTAGAGAAGGTCACAAGGAAGCACACCAGGCAGGTTTGAAACATATCCAGGCAGGTTTGCAGTGTCTCCAGAGATGGAGACTCCACCACCTCTCTGGGCACCCTGTTCCAGGGTTCCCTCAGCTTTAAATTACAGAAGTTCCTCCTTGTGTTCAGATGGAACTTCTTATACTCCAGTCTGTGCCCATTACTCCTTGTCCTGTCACTGGGCACCACTGCAAACAGCCTGGTGCCATCCTCCTGACACCCACCCTTGATGTATTGATCAGCACTGATCAGATCCCACTCAGTCTAACCAAACAGCCCCAGGTGCCTCAGCCTCCCCTCCTCAGAGAGATGTTACAGTCCCCTCAGCATCTTTGTAGCTCTTGGCTGTTCCCTCTTCAGCAAGCCCCTGTCCTTCTTGAACTGGAGAGCCCAGAGCTGAACACAGTACTGCAGATGTGGCTTACTCACAGCAGAGCAGAAGGGGAGGAGAATCACAGAATTAACCAGGTTGGAAAAGACCTCTAGGATCATCGAGTCCAACCTATCACCTAACACCTTCTAATTAACTAACCCATGGCTCTAAGTGCCTCATCCAGGCTCCCCTTAAACACCTCCAGGGATGGGGACTCCACCACCTCCCCAGGCAGCCCATTCCAATGCCAATCACTCTTGCTGTGAAGAGCTTCTTCCTAACATCCAGCCTGAACCTGCCCTGGCACAGCTTGAGGCTGTGTCCTCTTGTTCTGTCCCTGGGTGCCTGGGAGAAGAGCCCAACCCCACCTGGCTACAACCTCCCTTCAGGTAGTTGCAGAGAGCAATCTCCCTCCACCTGCTGGCTACAGTCCTCTGGATGCACCTCCAGATGCCATTGGTCCTCTCGGCCACAGGGGCACAGGGCTCTCAGGTGCTTTTCCCCAACAGATCAGCCCCCAGCCTGTGCTGACCCACACTGATAGAAGGCTGAGTAAACCTGGAGCAGCAACTGAGCAAGTAGACTCTTTGTTCTTTGCATCTGCAGGCATTTCTTTGGTAGAACAAAGGTGCAGGGAAGACCCTGGCACACCCAGGCCAAGCCTCCACCATGGTGGATGAATCCCATGGACCTCTGTGAGTGTTTGGCCATGCTCCTGCACTCCCTGCTCAGCGTCCAGGAGGGAATGGCCACTCCATGGGAACTCAGAGCTTCCCTTCCCACCGTGCTGCACTTAAGCTCACCTTCCTCAGGTTTTATAGGGGCAGTTTTGAGGGCAAACTGCACGGCCCTGAGGCTGTCCTTGGTTCTCAGCACCCCCACTGCCACCCATCCTCCTCCCTGCCTGGGCTTGGTCCTGCTGGGCTATGGCAGGGAGTCATGGCATATAAAGAAGGAGCTTAAATTACTATCATTAAGGCATCTGGAGCTCATCCTTCTCCATCATGAACTGCAGAGTTGCAGGTCAATTACTGCTCATTTGCATATATTCCATTAATGCTTCTGCTAATTGTCTGCAGGAGATAATGTGCTGGCTTAGGGCTCCCTCCATGGCTCTGCTTTACAAACAGAGCCAGCACCAGTGCTCCCAGTACCAGCAGGGGCTTGGGACACTGGGGGAACTGCTAGGGGTTGTGGGAGGGGGCAGGCATCCAAGCTGCTGGTGGCCATCTAGAATGGGTGATGCCAGCAGCACCCCAGAAAGGCTGCTCCATGCACCCCCCACCTGCCCTCTCCATGCTGTAAGGACACAGCTAATGAAGTTAGTTAATTAGGACATTAATCAGCAGTGCAGGGCAGGGATGGGAGACGAGATTTTGTGGTGGGTACAAAGGCTGCCAAGAAACCCGACTGGGATTGTCCTGCACTCCATGGCAGTGCTGGTATGGAGTGATCTGCCTGCATGCCTGTATCCTGCCCTCCATGCCTGTATCCTGCCCTCCATGCCTGTATCCTGCCCTCCATGCCTGTATCCTGCTCTCCATGGCAGTGCTGGCATGGAGTGATCTGCCTGCATGCCTGTATCCTGCCCTCCATGCCTGTATCCTGCCCTCCATGCCTGTATCCTGCTCTCCATGCCTGTATCCTGCCCTCCATGCCTGTATCCTGCTCTCCATGGCAGTGCTGGCATGGAGTCATTTGCCTGCATGCCTGTATCCTGCCCTCCATGCCTGCATCCTGCCCTCCATGGCAGTGCCCAGGGAGGTGATGGAAGCCTCATCCCTGAAGGTGTTTAAGACCAGGCTGGATGAAGCTGTAGAGAGCCTGATCTAGTGTGAGTTGTCTCTGCCCATGGCAGGGGGGTTGGAACTGGATGATCCTTGGGGTCCCTTCCAACCTTGACTGATTCTATGATTCTGTGATTCTATTCTATGATTCTATGAGTCTTTGATTCTGTGATTCTTTGATTCTATGATTCTATGATGCTTTGATTATTTTATTCTATGATACTTTGACTCTATGATGCTTTGATTCGATGATTCTTCCCCAGCTCCCTGAGCAGAACTGGCCCACGGTGGGAGGCAGACGCAGGTCCTGAGCAGCCTGAGCATCTTGTGCCGGGGCGGGGGGATGAATGAAGCACCAAATAAATTATACATCTGGGGCTTGTCACCGAAGTGCTCTGCAATTATTGAGCAGCAAGGTTGGGTTGCCTTCAAACACTACCTCACATCTAAGCGGGGCAGAACAGGCTGGAAGGGCTCACATGGTTCACCCCAGCGCAGGAGAACAATCAGCCCATTTAAACCAGCAAATTAACCAACACAAGAGCTCCATTAGCAGGAGAAGGAGCCCAACTCTCCGATTTCATCACGTCATTAGCATTGCTTATCGAAGGGACAGGAGAAGAATAGGCCTTGGAAATACCAAGGGATGGGAGAGAGTCTAATGACAGCAGCAGGGCAAGCAGCCCAGGGGCCCCTGTCCCCCCACACATAGGGAGCTGTGGCCCAGGCACTAACCTGGGTCCTGTGGTGGAAAGCATGGCCCTGAACCCTGCTCAGCTCCCTTCCCCCCACCCCTTCACCCTCAAATGCTTCTGCAAATACCTGGAAATGCGATGGTGTAGACAGATCCAGTGCAGTGCCTCCAGTGCTGGACTCAATGTGCAGGGCATGCAAGGACCCAGTGCCTCCAGTGCAGGACCCAGTGTGCATGGCATGCAAGGACTCAGTGCCTCCAGTGCAGGACCCAGTGTGCATGGCATGCAAGGACCCAGTGCCTCCAGTGCAGGACCCAGTGCATGGTATGCAAGGACTCAGTGCCTCCAGTGCAGGACCCAGTGTGCATGGCATGCAAGGACTCAGTGCCTCCAGTGCAGGACCCAGTGTGCATGGCATGCAAGGACCCAGTGCCTCCAGTGCAGGACCCAGTGTGCATGGCATGCAAGGACCCAGTGCCTCCAGTGCAGGACCCAGTG
>VWZI01007031.1:1468122-1480372 GCA_013396835.1 Psilopogon haemacephalus | reverse complement strand
CTGGGCAACCTGTGCCAGTGTCTCACCACCCTCACTGTAAACAACGTCCTCCTGACATCCTGTTTAGATCTCCCCTCTGCTACATTAAACCCATTCTTCCTTGTCCTGTCATTACCAGACCTTGTGAATAGTCCCTCCCCAGCCCTCCTGTAGGCCCCCTTCAGATACTGGAAGGCCACTCCAAGATCTCCTGGAAGCCTTCTCTGCTGCAGAGCCCCAACTCTCTTAGCTTGTCCTCACAGCAGGGCTGCTGCAGCCCTCTCAGCTTCTTCGTGGACACAGAAGATTTTGCACCAGGCAGCTTCTGATTGACTCCTGTTTGTGAAATCTCTTGATGATAAACATGAACTGAAGTAGTAGATCCTGATCTAAACAACAGAGACAGGATTGCAGTAGATGAGAACAAGCTTTAGCTCTTTAATAGGTTTGAAGTGCTTTAGAGCAAAAAAGGATAGAGAGTAGCATCAGCTGGGCTTCAGTTTTATTCTTTCTTGATAAGCTTCCTGTTCAGTTTCACAAACCTTTGTTTACTGGGTCCTAGTAGGTGCAGCTGATTGGATTCATGCCATGAAATTGACCTCACAGAAGAAGAGAAAGCTCTGGTTTTAGTTAAAGTAGTCCACAGCTTCGGTACCAGATTTAGAGACATAGTAGAAATCTGTAGACCTGTGTTGATGTTGCCCTATGGAGTACATCAAACAGCTATGCAATGATTTTATTTCACCACAGCAGTCTCTTTGGTTTACCTTTCACCTAACTTGAGGACATTTTACTTCAGGAATCAGAATTCCCATAAGACCCCCTTGATTTGAGATGCTTGTTTCATGAACTTGCATACAGAGGGAGCAATCTGTAATGCATTCGGCAGTTGGTGGCACTCTGCTAGGTAAACCTCTGTGTGAGGAGCCAGACCAAGCATTATCAAGTCCAAGAGCTTCAAAGCCTCAAGTCTCTACCCTGTGACTACTTTTAGCAGCATAATCTGAGAGGCATGCTCAGCAAGTGAAGCAGGTAAGGTAACTGTTAGCATGAAGGTTTGAGGGAAGATGCTTATTTACTGCTGTTCTGGAGGTCCTGGGGAGAGGGGTAGCTTTCTGTTCAGCTGGGCAGCCACAAGGTTTTGAGCAGCAACTCAAAATTCAGTGTTTAGCTTGAAGGAGAGGTGCGTCATGTTCCTCTATTGTTGCAGAAAACTTTGACACCTCAAAAGTTTTGTTGTAATGTTATTTGATTCAAAGAAAGTACTGCATTAACAGGAGGAAGGCTGAAAAGATAAACAGGCAGCATTTGTTTTGTCTCTCACAGTGTAGTTACTAGGTAGCATTTATAGAGTCATAGAATCAGTCAGGGTTGGAAGGGAGCACAAGGATCAGACAGCTCCAACCCCCCTGCCATGCCCAGGGACACCCTACCCTAGATCATGCTGCCCACAGCCTCTGCCAGCCTGGCTGCAAACACCTCCAAGGATTTGGCCCCAAACACCTCCCTGGACAACCCATTCCAGCCTCTCACCAGTGTCACTGAAGAGCACAGAAGCATAGAGTTTTTTAAAAAATATATCAGGTCTGGCAGTGCTTATTAACAATGATGGTTTGAGCCTGCACTCTTATTTAGAGAGACTTATCCTCCCAAAGGAGGGAGCTGGGTGAAAGTTTCAGTGTTTGCTCTGGTTTTTAAGATGAAGCATCCCTTGCTAAATTCTTTAGGAAGCAGCATACAGGCTACAGGAGTTTCTTATCTATCTCAGTGCATGGCCTTCACCATTAAATTTTGTGCAGATAAAGGCAATCCTAGGGTGTGATTGCAGTTTTAAGAAGAAATCTAAAATGTGTGGATTCCTTGCGAGTTGTCTTGCAGGTCTTTAGTTACTTCAGCTGATGTTACTTTTGCAAACTTGTTTTGGTGATCTTCTGTCCCTTTTACAGATCAAGGTACTGAGAAACATGAAGGAGCAGGTACTTCTGGGATTACTGATCAGGAAAAGGAATTGTCCAGCAATGCATTACAAGCTTTTCTGGTAAGGCAAAGCCAAGCTCCGAGACTCCTAATTTACTGTGTAACTGCTATTTGAATGCTTGTCATTATTTTTTCCTATTTCCTTAGCATGTTTGCAAGAGTATTAATGAGGTATTGTACCAAAAGCAGCATTAGTTATGTTATAGCATTGCATTGTTTTGTCTGCTATGATGAGAGAAGACTGAAAGGGATACTCAAGTGTGCAAGAGCACGCTCAAAACTTAGTAGGCTTACTAGCTGTATGATGAGTTATTACAACAAAGCAGGCTGCTCTTCTCTCTCTGTGTTGGAAATGCATCTCTCTAAAGAGATGATCTCTCTAGAGAAGTGATTTCTTCAAGACAAAAATGTCATGTTAGAGGATTTAAAGAAACCAGGTGCTTGAAAACCAGCAACCAAACAGACCCCTTTGATTTCAGCCTCTTGCTGTGCTCTTTCCCAAAGAGCATCATGTGCTGTTCTGTCACTTTGCACTAAAGCACATTCTACAACACCTACAGGCAGTCTTTACTACCTGGTTGCATTTATTGTAATATTTGTTGTGTCTGTGTGTGTGTTTTGAAAATCAGGTACCGAGTCTTCCACTTTCCTTCTCTCTTTGTACTGTCTGTCAGTTTTACTTGGTGTAGCAGGTGACAGGAAGCACAACTGCTTTTGCTCTCTCTTGTTGCCTCTCTGTCTCCACAGTGCCTTGCATTCTATTTTAGATGTGTCAGATAGATGAAGGGAAGAATTTAAATATTGTGGTTTTGCCTGACTCATTGCTTGTGTTTTATCCAGGATGTTGTTACACAAAGTGCACATATTTGATCGTAGTGCAGCTAATACTGTTCACTGGTGTGAGTGCTTTGTAGCTCAATTACTGTTTTTCAATCACTGAGCAAAAGCTCAGTGAGCATTTGATGCTGAGAATTGAAGGCATATAAAAGGATTGTCTGTTTTCCACATTGCCCTTGTTCACTGGTGTGAGTGCTTTGTAGCTCAATTACTGTTTTTCCATCACTTTTTGCTCATTGGCATTTGATTCTGAGAATTGAAGGCATATAAAAGGACTGTTTTCCACCTTGCCCACAGATCAACATGCAGATCAATAGTTTTGATGTGGTGATGATTTCAGCATTAGTTTTTGTAACTGCTTGAAGGGTTCTTCAGGTACATAAACAACAAGGAGAAACACAAGGAAAATATTATCCCACTGCTAAACAGGAGAGGTGAATTAGTCACCACCAACACTGAGAAGGTAGAGATTTTCAACGCTTTCTTCACTCTATCTTTACCAGCACTGTTGGGCCCCAGGCTTTGGGAATAAAAATCCAGGTTGAGGCAAAACCAGACCCACTGCCAATGAAGGAGGAGTCAGTATGTGAACTGTTACAGAAGCTTGACCCCTATAAATAGAGCAGTCTGTAGGTTGTCCATCTGAGCTGCCTGACCTTGTTGCAAGGCCACTCTCAGTAGTCTTTGAGAAGTGGTGGAGATTGAGATACATCCCAGAAGTCATCATGGAAGAAGGTTAATGTCACTTCCATGTACAAAAAGGGCTTCTCCTCCATAGGAATTGAACAGTAGAGAGTGAAGGATCATTTAGGATGAACATACTTGAAAGAATCTGGAATCCTCTTTTGTTCTTTGATGCCACTAAATTCCTCCTGCACAAGGGCAGGAAAGATTCAAACTGAAAGCAGAAAGAGTTGAGCTATTCTGAGGTCCTTGCCTGTTTCTGATGTCAAGCAAAGGGATTTCTTGATTAACCCACACCTCAAATAAGCATCATACTTGTGTCCTATTTTCTTTTGAAGCATGCCTGGATGATTTAATAATTCGTTCAACAGCTAAAACTTGTAAAAACATTATTTAAACCTGTACTGAGAAGGTAACACTCTCTCGTTATAACCTATCTTAAGCTGACTTCTGCAGACTACACTGTAGCTCATGCTTTGCTCAGGTGAAATGAAGAATGCACATAAAATAATGGGCTGGGGCTTACTTAAACTACTTCAGCCACTCAGTGTATATGTGATGGGGAAAGATTGTGAAAACTGAGGAAAGAGACTCCTAAAACTTAAAGTAATATGATGAAATCAGAGTAAGCCTTTTTGTGGATACATCTGTTTATAATGGATTATTGCAGTTGACCTTTCTCTGCAGAATTAATTTGGAAGTTTGGATGTGGCCTCAACTTTGAGGCTTCTCATGCATATTATTGTGCATAGATAATCCAGCAGGTGTGTAGACCTGTGGTTCAGTTTGCTTGCTATAGATAAGGGAAATAGAAGTTTGCTTTCTGAAGTTGCAGAGGATACTTTCCTAACACTTAGTTGCCTGTTAGTTTAAACTTTGTACCTTCTAATGCATATTTCCCATTCTGTGTCATTTCCAGGCTGGAAACTACGATACTTGTTTACAACACCTAAACACCCTGCAAGACATAAACAAAGATGACTACAAAATAACTTTGAATACTGCAGTTGCAGAGTTCTGTAAAAGTAACCAGACCACGACAGACAATTTGAGACAAACTCTTAACCAGCTGAAGAACCAGGTAATACAAACATCTTGACATGGTACTTAATTTTGAGTGCTCTTAATGGTGGTGCTCATCCAGTGAAATAAGAGTAAAACTTCACTGCCTTGATCCCTGGGTTACAGAAAAGGAATAAGTGTAGCATTTGTTACTCTTTGAGTCTTATTTAATCACTTAGGACACTGCTTTCATAGTTATGGTTTAATTATTATAGTTTATTTGAAGCTGAAACATTTCAGATTTTATCACTGTAACACGACCTGCTATGTGTTTTCAGTAGGAAGTTAAATAGAATAGAATAGAATCAGCCAGGTGGGAAGAGGCCTCCAAGCTCATCCAGTCCAACTTAGCACCCAGCCCTAGCCAATGGCACTAAGTGCCCCACTCAAGCTTTGCTTGAACACCTCCAGGGATGGGGACTCCACCACCTCCCTGGGCAGCCCATTCCAATGCCAATCACTCTCTCTGCCAACAACTTCCTCCTAACATCCAGCCTGAATCTGCTGTGGCACAGCTTGAGGCTGTGTCCTCTTGTTCTGTCACTGCTTGCCTGGCAGCAGAGCCCAACCCCAGCTGGCTACAACCTCCCTTCAGGTAGCTGTAGAGAGCAATGAGCTCTGCCCTGAGCCTCCTCTTCTACAGGCTGCACACCCCCAGCTCCCTCAGCCTCTCCTCACAGGGCTGTGCTCCAGGCCTCTCCCCAGCCTTGCTGCCCTTCTCTGGACACCTTCCAGCACCTCAACATCTCTCTTGAATGAAGGGGCCCAGAACTGGACACAGCACTCAAGGTATGTCCTGAGCAGTGCTGAGCATAGGGGCAGAAGAACCTCCCTGCTCCTGCTGGCCACACTGCTCCTGCTCCAGCCCAGGATGCCATTGGCTCTGCTGCCCACCTGGGCACACTGCTGGCTCTTGGTTAGCCCCTATCTCCCAGCACCCCCAGGTCTGACCCCCAGCACTGATCCCTGGGGCACAGCACTGGTGACTGGTCCTTAACCTGAAATAGCTTGTGGAAGAATAATAATGTGAAACTGTTACTTTACTTCTCAATTGATGGCTTTCTATTTCACTGCAAGTTTTTTTGCTGGCCTTGTGTGGAACAATAAAGTTTATTATCTTAACTCTTCCAGACCTGTCTCTTTGTGTTCATGTTTGACGTTAAAAAAAATAAATAAATCCATGTTTGGAAAGTTGAATGCAATGCAATGAGTTGGGGTTTTGTTTTTTTTTTTCCAGGTTCACTCTGTTGTTGAAGAGATGGATGGCTTAGATGATGTGGAGAACAGTATGCTGTACTACAATCAGGCTGTTATTCTGTATCACCTGCGTCAGTATACTGAAGCTATCTCAGTTGGAGAGAAGCTGTACCAGTTCATAGAGCCCTTTGGTAGGTAGACACAACCAATGACTAGAGAAAGGCTGTTCAGGTCTTTCCCACTTAGCAGACAAATGATTTGTAATTTGCCTAGGATGGTTCTAAAAGATGTATTCTTCATTCTGAAGCCTACATCTTAATTTGATTGAGGTCAGCAGCTGAATGTGGGGGAAGGCATTTCGGAGGCGTTCAGCACTGAAGCGCCCTGAAATGGAGATAGAGCTTTGGTAGAAGGTGTTGGTGGAAGTAATATGTGCAAGTCAATGATATTATTTAAAATCTAGTGTTCTGAGTCATCATACAGCTTTGTGGGTGGGTATTTCTCAGGGCACACACATTTGAAAATACCTGCTTCAGGCCATGCATAACTGCATGTGCTTACAGCTGAAGATAATGTCTCTGGCTTTTAGGAGCTATGGCACCCTAGAATCATAGGATCATAGAATCAGTCAGGGTTGGAAGGGACCACAAGGATCATCTAGTTCCAACCCCCCTGCCATGGGCAGGGACACCCTGCCCTAGATCAGGCTGGACAGAGCCTCATCCACCCTCTGTGGTGCAATTTCCATACGTTTAGGTGTGTTGGCTTCAGTAAATGAAGTAAACACTACCACATTTGTCTTTCAGTTTCTCCCTCTTCTCAGCATGCCTGTCTGGGTTTTACCCTGTGAAGTGCCAAGCAGAGATGTACTTGTATGGAATCCTTTCAAATTCTGTGGGATTCTGTGTATGCATATGGCCCCAGCTGTCTGTTTCAATGCTGGATCTTTGGTGCTGATCTGCTTAGACCAGTTCTCAAACTCTGTAAACATGAAGTACACATTAAGATGTCTTTAACCTGTGCTTTTATGCTGATGCTGTTTGAATGAGTTACCTTTCTTTTTTTGGTGTAGATGTCTGCTGTTGGAGTTTTTTTTGTTTGTTTGTTTTGTTTTTTTTTAATGTAAAAGGTGGATTTTTCTCCTAATGTCACACAGATGCACTTTATATAAGGTTTTTTTCTTCAGGTATCTTTGCAAAGCTTAATATTACAGCTGCAAAATTAATTCTCGCTTGTTTGCTTTATACAGAAGAGAAATTTGCCCAGGCTGTGTGCTTCTTGCTTGTGGACTTGTATCTGCTAACTTACCAAGCAGAGAAAGCCTTGCATCTGCTTGCTGTTCTGGAAAAAATGATTTCACAGGGCAACAATAACAGCAAGAATGGAAAAAATGAGGTAATCTTAAAATCATAGGAATGCCACTGAGCCTTTACCAGAAGTATTCTTTTAAGTCGATCCAAAATGATTCTTTTAAAATCCTTTTGAGTTATAAAAGTGTTAGATCACCTTCAGACACCAATTTATGTGTTTTAGTAACTGAATTAATTGCATAGATATATTTTTTTCTTAATCCTAGGGGTTTAAGAAGTGTTTCTTAAGTCAGGGACTTACAATGGCAAGA
Source organism: Psilopogon haemacephalus (assembly GCA_013396835.1). Lineage (NCBI taxonomy): Eukaryota > Metazoa > Chordata > Aves > Piciformes > Megalaimidae > Psilopogon > Psilopogon haemacephalus. The sequence continues at coordinate 1,473,015 of VWZI01007031.1, read as the reverse complement.
CTTATGTCTTCGTGATCAGATATACTTAGTTTTCCTTATTTGTGTTGGATTATGACCTTATGAGTCCCTTAAAGTTTGAAAGGGAAGTCAGGCTCAGAGAGGAATTGCAGTTGTGTAGCTTAGCTCAGGAAGTCAAGCATCTTTTTTTTTAATAGATAACTATCTGAAAGTCTGAGGTGTACTTTCAAATGAAATCTTTTGTATGTGTCTTTTCGAAAAACCAATAGAGTGAGTAGTGGCTTGGAAGTGCAAAGAGGACTCTTCAGGCTTTTCCTGTTGATGGAATGTCACACTTAAGATAAAACATTTTATCTTTAAGTATGTAGTAATGCTACTGAAGAAAATATTAAAGAGAGACTCTAGAATGTACCTATCATCCTCCTGGGTAAGAGAATTCTTAAAATACCTCAACTGCAGAGCAACATAGCTTAACACTAATGTTAATGTAGAATTCTGCTTTTCATGGGCTGGTGTTGTTGTTTACAAGTTTTGATTGTTAAGCTCCAGTTACAGTATTTGGTGGGATGTGTATTATTTCTTTTCTTTACTCTTAAATATTTTTCTTCTTCGTGTGAGATTGATGAAAAGTAGCTTATGAAAGAATCTGTAAGCTGAATTTAAAAGGTGACTAACAGTAACGTTTCCTTTCTTTTTTTTTCTTTCTTTTTTGTTTTTGTTTGACACACAGTCAGGTGGTAATACAAATAAAGATCCCTCAAATCAAAAAGCTGAAAGTGGAGCTTTAATAGAAGTGGCTAAATCTAAGATACATCAGGTAAGTGACTGCATATGGCTTGTACAAAGACATGAGTTCAGGATTTTCTTAAAAGGCAGTGTCAGGTGCTTTAAATCTAGCTCAGCATGAATTGCCATACTCTCTCTCCTTGAACTTTGTGTTGTAAAACTTTTTAGGCTATCAGGTAGTGACAGGGACTGCTCAGAGGGCTGCAGCACCTCTGCTGTGAGCACAGACTGAAGGAGTTTGGGCTATTCAGTTTGGAGAAGAGGAGGCTCCCAGGTGACCTTCTGGTGGCCTTCCAGTGTCTGAAGGAGGCTACAAAAAAGCTGGGGAGGGACTTTTGAGGCTATCAGGGAGTGACAGGACTGGGGGGAATGGAGCAAAGCTGGAGGTGGGGAGATTCAGACTGGAGGTGAGGAGGAACTTGTTGAGCATGAGAGTGGTGAGAGCCTGGAATGGGTTGCCCCTGCAGGGAGGTGTTTGGGGCCAGATCCCTGGAGGTGTTTGCAGCCAGGCTGGCAGAGGCTGTGGGCAGCCTGCTCTAGGGTAGGGTGTCCCTGGGCATGGCAGGAGGGTTGGAACTGGCTGATCTTTATGGTCCCTTCCAACCCTAACTGATTCTATGAGTCTAAACCAAAATTAATTTATTCAGCTCTTTCTTTCTGTAAGATCCATGTACAAGTTACAGACTTTTTATTTAATAAATTGTATCTTTTGGACAGTATAAGGTGAGAGCCTACATACAGATGAAGTCACTAAAAGCATGCAAGAGGGAGATCAAGTCTGTTATGAATACAGCTGGGAATGTGAGTATTCTTAAGGTGGTTGTTTTCCTAATCCAGATATATTCTCTATCTTAAAACTGAATTTGCTGATATTCCTTACAAAGAGAGGTCTTATTGAAGGTGGATGCCTGAAAGAATGCTTTATGTAGTTGGCCAAGTTTGTCATCTCTTCCCTGCAAGTGTAGTTAATGAAGAATTTTCTTATTTCTGCACTTTGCCATCTCTTCCCTGCAAGTGAAGTTAAAGAAGAATTTTCTCATTCCTGCAGTTTGCCATTGCTCAGAATAATGCACTTTATTGTTTGTTGCCAAAATAACAGGGTGACACCAAATAATAAACAGATCCCATTTGCTCTATAACTTAAGCAGTACAACATAAGATTTTAGTTCACAATAAATGTTACAGGTATTGCAAACCTTAATGTCATTTAAAGCAGTTTGTAGTTCAAAAACTATTAATTCAGGGATACACAATTTTCTGGGATTGGGTTTTGGAGGTTTTTTGGTTGAAATTTTGGAGGCTTACCTCTTGCTATCAAACTTTTTTTTGTTTATTTTTTTTATATATAGGAGTTCTGAACTCAGAAGTGCCTTCACCAACTGAGATAAATTCTATGTTAACTGAGGAGCAGGGAATGGGAGGAGAGCATTTCCCTTTCCTTGCTGATCTTATCCGTTGTCAGTCTGACAGAAATCCTCCTGGATCCTGAGGCCAGGCAGATCACATCCCAGGAGGATGTTGAAGTCTGCAGGGAAGGAAGTCTGCTAGAAGACAGGTTGCAGAAAGATCTTAAAGAGCAGATCCTCTGCACTTAGCCATTGCCATGGCAGAGTTCTGTAGAGTAATGCTGGGTTTAAAACATCAACAAAGAGTCTGCATAGGTTTATAATGAAGAGGAGGTGCCACTGCTTGAAAGTATTAGCATCTGGGCTCATGTATTTTTTAAATGGCAGCAGAGGCAAGGTGCTCCTGGAGTAATTTCATGCTAGCAGTAGAAATCATAAGAGATAATTTGTTGTTTTCTCTTTCACAGTCAGCTCCTTCTCTCTTTCTGAAGAGCAATTTTGAATATTTGAGGGGCAATTATCGTAAAGCTGTCAAACTTCTAAACAGTGCAAACATTGCTGAGCACCCAGGCTTCATGAAAACAGGTAAAACAGAAATCATTCTGCAGCTACTTACAGTTGTAGCATAATAGGTGTGCTCACTGATAGTAGCACTAACCATTAGCTGAGCAAGCAGACCCTGCCTATCATGGCTTTTACATGCTAAATAGGTTCTCATCTTTCTCCTGCCTCCTTCACATAACACTGTAATGTTTTTCATTGAGTGTTTTAGGCAAGGCAGCTTTTGGCTGGGAAATTGGGTTTGTGAAGTTGTAAATGTAATGTGGGCAATGCTCACATTTGGGGTCTTGGCGCTGGGTTTAGGCTAGCTGTAATAAAGTGACCCACGGGAAGGTGCTGGGAGCATTTTATGTGCTTTTGTTGGTTTGAGCTAATTGGAGGATTTGAGTGAGAAATTAGACTATTGGCTGAGAGAGGTAAACACAGTGTGGCACTTCACCAAAGTTTTACTGAGAAAGAAAAAAAAAAGTTGTTTTTAAAGTGCTGTTCTCAAAACAATGAGATAGCAGACGGCTTCTGACCGTTCTGAGCTGCAGCTGCTCCTCTTGCATGGTCTCCTTTGTCTCTCTGTCTTGGTAGCTAATTCAGAGTAAAATTACTAACTCCTTTCTACTACTAATCCCCTTGACCGATCTACTTCAGCTTATCTGCAGCATCAACAGGTGGTGAGATAAGATTGGGGAAGGGGGGAAAGGTGGTAGGGGGTGTTTGGTTACCCCTCTCTTGGGGATTTTGGTCTCTGGGAGGGCTGTGGTGTTTCTGTATTACCTTTTCATTGTATATATCTGTAAATGTCTGTTATACCTTGTAAATATCTGCTTGTATATTGTGCATTGCTGTAAATATAAAGCTTCATTAATCAACTTCCAGTGTTTTTGAGTCCTAGCTGGGGTTTATAAAAGGGGGGGCCCACTACAGTGCTCAGTGCAGTCTTTTTCAGTTTATGCCTACAATCTTTCTGCTGTCCTCCCAGGTGAATGCTTACGCTGTATGTTCTGGAACAACCTCGGCTGCATTCATTTCGCCATGGGGAAGCACAATTTAGGAATTTTCTACTTTAAAAAAGCCTTGCAAGAAAACGACAATGCGTGTGCACAGCTAGGAACAGGCAGTTCAGATCCAGGTAAGACTTCTGAAGTGATGAAAATAGATAGTGGCAAGACATAGTTCCAAGGGAGCCTTGGCCTTTCTTGTTGCATCTCTGCATTCTCTGGCTATACTTCTATAACCCTCCCAGCTGACCAAACCTCCTTTTTTCTTTCTGATTTTTTTCCAAGAGTTACCTGCTTATCCATGCAGGTCTCCTGCCTTTCTGGTTTTGGTTTTTTTTTTTTTTCTTTTTCCCCAAAGGATAGATTCCTCTTGGGGCATCATTAAAGGTATTATTTATACTGCAGTCAGCAGGTAGAATCGTCAGAACTCAAAAGGATGTGGGGAGGGGGAGTTGATTTTGGGTTTGTTTTCTTTATTATTGCTTGGGAAGTACCTAAGATGCAGAGTAGAGTACTGTTACAGTAGCATTTGGAAATGGGATGCTTCTCAGAGCTCCCTACAGAACAATTCCCAGGCTTGTGTGAGACATGGTGTATTAGTTTAAGGCAGTCCCCCTGAGCTCAAAAGCTCAGTAAATACTGCATTCGATTTGGAAGTAACAAATAAACTTCAACAATAGATAGAATATTTCAGGGATGGGGAATTACAGAGGATAGGGAACAAAATACAGGATACAGGTAAAATGTAAGGAAAATTACAGAGGATAGGGGGAGAGGGAACAAAATACAAGTATAAGGTAAGGGGAATTACAGAGCATAGGGGGAGAGGGAACAAAATACAAGTATGAGGTAAGGGGAATTACAGAGGACAGGGGGAGAGGGAACAGAATACAAGATACAGGTATAAGGTAAGGGGAATAAACCAAAGTACAAATGAAAAATAATAAATGCAACCTGTAGATGGGAGTGGATGGAAGTTGAATCCAAGCAGTGAAGTTGGAAGTTGGTGGTGGATGCAGATGGACGCTGGTGGGATGCAGAGTACCAAATGTGGCTGCTCCCCACACGTGTTTGTTGGAGAGCAGGTGGTGAAATAGCAGCAGCAGGGGAGCGAGATGCTGAGCTGGTGAGGAAAGCAGAGGTCAAGAGGAAGAAGCAGGAAGTTCATCCCCCTCTTTATAGAGGGTCTCAGCAGGAAGTGGGGGGAGGCTAAAAACCACACCTGGGGGCAGGTCAGATCACTCCCAGGG
>VWZI01007031.1:1451755-1467868 GCA_013396835.1 Psilopogon haemacephalus | reverse complement strand
AATTACAGAGGATAGGGGGAGAGGGAACAAAATACAAGTATGAGGTAAGGGGAATTACAGAGGACAGGGGGAGAGGGAACAGAATACAAGATACAGGTATAAGGTAAGGGGAATAAACCAAAGTACAAATGAAAAATAATAAATGCAACCTGTAGATGGGAGTGGATGGAAGTTGAATCCAAGCAGTGAAGTTGGAAGTTGGTGGTGGATGCAGATGGACGCTGGTGGGATGCAGAGTACCAAATGTGGCTGCTCCCCACCACGTGTTTGTTGGAGAGCAGGTGGTGAAATAGCAGCAGCAGGGGAGCGAGATGCTGAGCTGGTGAGGAAAGCAGAGGTCAAGAGGAAGAAGCAGGAAGTTCATCCCCCTCTTTATAGAGGGTCTCAGCAGGAAGTGGGGGGAGGCTAAAAACCACACCTGGGGGCAGGTCAGATCACTCCCAGGGAGGAGTCAGGATCCAATTCCAGGTAAGCCTCCCTGGGAGGGCTTAACCCTTTACACATGACCATTCATTGTTCAGCTTTGTATCTAGCTTTATCCATCTGCTGCTGTTGTAAATGTACAAAAGAGAAGACAATAAACATTATTATAAAGTTTTCTTGCTGTGATGAATAATGCTTAAAGTTGGTTGGGTTTTTTTTCTTCCACCTCTCCATGTTTTCCTGATGAAGTGAATTTTGTTTTTTTCTTTTAAAATCCAGTTGTTATCACAGTCTTGTTTTTTTCTTTCCCCTATTCCTCCCCTGGCCTTGTACCTGAGTACAGGCTTAGATGCCAAGGTGAAGATACAAAATGTTTTCTGCTTGGCAAATTCATTTTCTCCTGGAAATTGAGAGCAACAAAGATGTGCATTCCACAAATCTAAATTCATTATTATTATCGTGTAACATTTAGCTCCAGTGACCAGAAACATGTGGTTAGCATTTAATCTGTTTCAACCTTTAAGAGTACAGTCTGTTTATTTCTCATATCAGCTTTGATGTGAAAGAGATTTCTTTCCAGGAGGGGGATATTCAATTTCAATTCGAGAGAGATGTTGAGGGACTGGAACGTGGCCACAGAAGGGTGATGAAGCTGGTGAGGGGCCTGGAGCACAGCCCTGTGAGGAAAGGCTGGGGGTGTGCAGCCTGGCAGAGAGAGTGATTGGCATTGGAATGGGCTGCCCAGGGAGGTGGTGGAGTCCCCATCCCTGGAGGTGTTCAAGCAAAGCCTGGATAGGGCACTTAGTGCCACGGTCTGGTTGATTGGCTAGGGCTGGGTGCTAGGTTGGGCTGGATGAGCTTGGAGCTCTCTTCCAAGCTGGTCGATTCTATTTCTGTGGTGAATGGGGTCTTTAGTAGTTTTGAGATATTTTCTACATCTACTGCCCTCTTCCTAGAGTTATTTTTTCTGCTCTTCTGAGCTGTAAATCTAATACGGTGTTCATCCTTTTCTGCAGGAAAGAAATTTTCAGGGAGACCCATGTGCACACTACTGACTAACAAGCGGTATGAGTTGCTTTACAACTGTGGAATTCAGCTCTTGCACATTGGGAGGCCCTTAGCTGCCTTTGAATGCTTGATTGAAGCAGTCCAGGTTTATCACTCAAACCCTCGTCTCTGGCTAAGAATAGCAGAATGTTGCATTGCTGCCAACAAAGGGGTAAGTAGGTTTGAGAATTCCTTGTTTTGGTTGTGGTTCTGCATGACATGTGAGCACAGAAAGGAGGAGATCACACCTGGAGTTGAGCTATGTGCTGTAAAGGACAATGTTGCAAGGCCTCCAGGTTAATTTTTTTTTTTTTTTAACATGTGTGTTTTGTGTCTTTGAAGTGTGACAGATGCTTTCAGACCCAAATGTTTGACTAACTTTTTAAAGACCAACCAAAAGATTGGCACAGGGTGAAACAAAAGCACCTAAATGGCTTTTACAGCTTCCCTTACAGTTACAAGCTAAGGTTACATGGGTTTTTTTGATGGAGAGACTTGCTAAGCCTGATGTTTAGTCAATTTACCAGCACACTGCTTTGGCATTCCTGCTCTGGGGAGGTTCAGGCTGGATGTTAGGAAGTTCTTGCCAGAGAGAGTGATTGGCATTGGAATGGGCTGCCCAAGGAGGTGGTGGAGTCCCCATCCCTGGAGGTGTTGAAGCAAAGCCTGGATGGGCACTGAGTGCCATTGGATAGGGCTGAGGGATAGGTTGGACTGGATGAGTTTGGAGGTCTTCCAACCTTCCCCACTCTACCCCACTCTACCCCAGATTTCTCCAAGCCATCTGATGCTTCATCTTACTTTGCCTCGAGATAATTTTAGAAAGAATAAAGATACTACTTGGAAAGAAATGTCCATTATTTTCTAATGAGGCAGGAAGTAATATGTTCCTTCTGTTTAAAATGCAGGTACTAACAAGAAGTTGGACTTACTGCTTGTTTTATGATGCCTCAAGCTTTCCAGGCTCGTTTAATACCGGTTACAAAATCTTGGGGCTTATTTACAGTTAAATGTACACCCCAGGGAAGAGCTGGAGAGCAGCTTTTTTTTTTTTTTTTTTTTTTTTTTCCCCAAAGAGTGTTTTGAGTGCTGTGTGAGCAGGGAGAGAAGATGGCAAACATTTAGAGTGCTGATTCAGAATATTACTCAGCTGATCATGTGTTTGCTTTTCAGATTCCCTAAGCAGTTCTCCTAACGCGGTTTGGCTCATTGTTCTTTTGCTTTCAAAACAGAGGGAAAACTAGGTCAGTAGGCTATCAGACAAGCTGTCAGAACTAATCTGTGATTGCACCGTGCCCAGTGAAATCCCTCTGCAACACAAAGACAATGGAAGGTGCCTGATCCTTCGGGGTACTTAAGATATAAAACCGTACCCATGTACAGTTTCATTTACCTTACCCATTGAGCTCATTCTCCTGTTTTAGCTAGCAGAGTTTCTTACAGCTTTCATTTACCTTCTCAAGCCATGATGTTTTAACCTTTGTGGTTTTTTTTCCTTCCTGTTCCTTCCCTTTTAGACGTCAGAACAAGAGACTAAAGGTCTGCCCAGTAAAAAGGGGATTGTGCAATCTATAGTAGGACAAGGCTACCACCGGAAGATCGTCCTAGCATCCCAGTCAATACAGAATGTCGTTTATAAGTAAGTATGTTTGCCATGGGCTCATCACTTTATCCTAGTTTTAAGGGTATGCCTGCCTTTAGCAGGAGTTTCTAAATTTGTGATGGAATAAATGCTCCTTTGGAAATTCTTGGTTTGGTGAAGAGAAGCGTGAGGAGTCTTAATTTATCCGACGCTGTTTGGATGCCTCCTCTGTGCTGGCCAGCAGAGGGCTTAACTGTTGTGTTCGTTTTAAAAGCCCATTGAAGCTTTTAAGGCTTTCAAGGGATTTCTCCAAAATGTGTGTTTCCAAACCTGTCCTCCTTTTCTCACTTAAGGAAATACAATATTTTTCAATAGTCCCTTTCAGAAAGCAGTGGGAAGAATCTCTTTGCTTTGTCAAAACTTCAGGAAGTGAAGCACAACAAAATAGCTTCTTGACACCTAGGGTAGGGTGTCCCTGGGCATGGCAGGGGAGTTGGAACTGGCTGATCCTTGTGGTCCCTTCCAACCCTGACTGATTCTATGATTCTGATTCTAATTGTGGACTGGGATCTGCACACTGTATTTGGGCATCCTACAGAACTCTTCCTAAATTTAAATGTGTTTTGTTTAAAACATTTTTGAGAACTTCTTTAGAATAAAATTTTCTCCGCATTCAGATCTTTCTGCTTTTACTTTAGTAATGTTGCTATTGACTGGCTAACTTCTGTGTCTCTTTAAGTGATGGACAGTCCTCAGCAATACCTGTAGCCAGCATGGAATTTGCAGCAATTTGTCTAAGAAATGCCTTGCTGCTACTGCCAGAAGATCAGCAGGAGCCAAAGCAAGAAAATGGATCTAAAACTAGTAATCAGCTGGGGGGAAATACAGAAAACAGTGAAAGCAGTGAAGCGTGCAGGTAATGAGAATTGCACATAAACCTTTCTTTTTGTCCAAAGTAAGTCTGGGCTGACAGTCCTGTTTGCTTTGTCTGGCAGAGAAAAGAATGTGTTTGTAAACTCTCTTAGCAATGTTGAGATATCAAGGAAACTCTTTGGCTGCTCGTTGTTTGAATTCCTGGTGTGCTAAGTTAAGAGTAACTACTGAGTTGGTTCCTACCATTCCTAACAATTTCAATAAAGCAGACAGTGAAATTTCTTTTATTCACTGGCCACCTTAATTTCTGTGCTGCAAATGCTGTGTTTTCCCATCCCCTCCTGCAGTGCAGGTTGGCATTTCTCTAGTTCTGAGTGAAGCTGCAAATGTTACATTGAATTTGTGTGTGTGTGTGTGCATGTGCTTGATTCAATGCCTTGTGCCTCAGAAGCAAACATTCCCCTGTGATCAGGTTTGACAGTCATTGGCCTTAGCATGCTTTCTTGCATTTGGTTTAGATCAGAAATGGGAAGCTAGATTTAGGAAATAAATCTGAAAGCAGCACTGAGCTATGGCTTTATAAATTTGTATTTTACACAAATGGTTTAAGATTTTTTTCTTTTTGAAGCTGCAGGGAAAGTAACTTGTAGGCAGTGCACGTCAAGTGTAGTTTAGGTGTTTCAACTTTGTGTTGATCCTGATGTGCTCTGAGCTGCCTTTTGCAGAGTATCTTCGTTAGCATACCCTGCACTTTTCATTAATGACCATTTTGAGGAGTGAAGAATAACTCATCTGGAAGAAGTGGGCATGCTGGAACTTGAACTGCTTGGAGAGCAGTGCAAAAACAGTGTCTTTGTCAGCCAAGGACAGATACCTTTTAAGAGGAGCCATTTGTCAGAAGGTCAATTTGTTTACTGCATATGTGCTGGGTTGCATAGGCACAAGGAACATCCTCATATAGTCTGAGGGTGCCTGGGGATAGACAAGGGCTGGCAGTCAGAGGCTGCCACTGCTACAAGAATATTTTGAAGCTCTTCTCTAACCTTGTGTAGAAGTTGTGTGGGGTTTTGTAAATTTTGTTCCTTAGTGAGGCTGGAGGTTGTGAATTAACTTGAGCACCTCTGCTATGACTGAAAGAGTTGGGGCTGTGCAGGCTGGAGAAGTGGAGGCTCCCAGGTGACCTTCTTGTGGCCTTGCAGCACCTGAAGGGGGCTACAGAAAAGCTGGGGAAGGACTTTTGAGGCTATCAGGGAGTGACAGGACTGGGGGGAATGGAGAAGTATTAAAAGTTCTTTTTAAAAGACACTTAGAAATACTAAAAATGCAGGTAGCCAGAAGTGCAAAGAAAGCTCTAGCACTTTAAAGATTATCTTTCCAGAATATTTATCTGTTTAGTTTTGAAGATGCCTAGGGAAAGAACCAGTTTACTGCTTTTCCTACAGGCTCAAAGAAGAGAGGCCACAACTGGCTCTCTCCAGGCTAAAGTTCTTGTCTTATACCAGAGTTCAAATTTAGCTTGAGGCTGTGGAGAGTGGTGTGGATTGTTTGGTCTGTCAGTCAAATGTCCCTCTTCTTCCTTCTCAAATGGAGCAATGAGTAGTCCTGTGCCTCCATTTTTGTGCAGCTTAATTTCTCTGTCTTTCAGGCTACAGAATTCTTTGCTGTCCTTTTAGGTGGAGTGAATGAACAGCAATGCTTATTACCCTGAGATTTTTAAACATCAACTCTCAATAGTCACCCTCTATAATTAATACACTCTTTTCATTCCAGCAATAAAAACCATGAGGGGGATAAATTCATTGCAGCTCCACCTTCTTCGCCTCTGAAGAAACAGGAATTAGAAAATTTAAGGCAAGTAAAGAATCTAAAATGCTCACCACTAAAGGACTGTGCTGTGATTCTGCAGTTATTGCTTAGCTTTTTATTCAGGCACTTGCAATATTGAATTGTAATTGTTAATCTAAGGATTTTTTTTTTTCAAGTGCATGTTCTTTCTTTGTTAGACTAGAATGGACTAAGCCAGGTTGAAGAGACCTCCAAGCTCATCCAGTCCAACCTAGCACCCAGCCCTAGCCAATGGCACTCAGTGCCCCATCCAGGCTTTGCTTGAACACCTCCAGGGATGGGGACTCCACCACCTCCCTGGGCAGCCCATTCCAATGCAAATCACTCTCTCTGCCAACAATTTCCTCCTAACATCCAGCCTGAACCTGCCCTGGCACAGCTGGAGACTGTGTCCCTTTGTTCTGTTGCTGCTTGCCTGGCAGAAGAGCCCAACCCCACCTTGCTCCAGCTTCCCTTTAAGTAGTTGTAGATAGTTCTAGACTTTGAGACCCAACTCCAGAGGTAGATCAGTCTGTCTGAATCCCGTGTTATAGTTTGGCACTGCAAAAAGTCAAGCCCTATAAACAACAAAATCAGAAACTTGGCAATAGTTGTGACTGGTGGAAGGAGAGATTACTGTATGGTACCTTTTCCCTTTAGGGTCTTGATAAAGCTTGTTAGGCTCTGCTCTGCTGAGACCCCACCTGGAGTACTGCCTCCAGTGCTGGTGTCCCTGGGACAAGAGGGATGTGGAGATGCTGGAAGGGTGTAGAGAAAGGCCCTGAGGATGCTCAGAGGGCTGCAGCACCTTTGCTATGAGCACAGACTGAAAGAGTTGGGGCTGTGCAGGCTGGAGAAGAGGAGGCTCCCAGGTGACCTTCTGATGGCCTTCTGTGATCTGAAGGGGGCTACAAGAAAGCTGGGGAGGGACATTTTAGGCTGCTGGTAGTGACAGGACTAGGGGGAATGGAGTAAAGCTGGAGGTGGGGAGATTCAGACTGGATATGAGGAACAACTTGGTGAGCATGAGAGTGGTGAGAGGCTGGAATTGGTTGCCCCTGCAGGGAGGTGTTTGGGGCCAGACCCCTGGAGGTGTTTGCAGCCAGGCTGGCTGAGGCTGTGGGCAGCCTGCTCTAGGGTAGGGTGTCCCTGGGCATGGTAGGGGGGTTGGGACTGGCTGATCCTTGTGGTCCCTTCCAACCCTGACTGATTCTGTGATTCTATATTCAGAATGTTAATTTTCCCCTTTAAAGGAGCTAGGTGTAAAGGAGTATTTTGATCACTTGCTTTGCCCTGAGCAGATTTCAGCAGCCTCTGAGCTCTCCCTCATCTCCCCTTTGCTGCTGCTGAGTTTCCCATTGAGTGAGCACCATCTGCGTTCTGTGCTTCTTAATATTTGGGATTGTTTTACCTGTGTCAAACCATTAAAAGCAGATAGTTTATATCCACTCTTGTGCTTAGTTAGCTATTTGAAATTATTTCAGGTTGGTGATACTCCCCAAATGGTTTAGAGGTGCCATTTTTGATTGCTTCCTCGTGAGCTTCCAGGGACTGAATTTGCTCTGACTGGCTCTTTGCCTAAGAACCAAGCCAAGTCAGATGTGCAGTTGGGATTCTGTAAACTCACAGTCGGTGTGGGCTGACAAGTCTTGTTGCCTAGACTTACACAAGAGGCTGTTTGACATAATCTGGCAGTTAAAAAAAACAAAAAAAACCCCAACATTTCTTCTTTGCCCTAAGTGCAGAGGCAGTTTTATTTAGGGCAGGCGGAGGCTGAGTGATGCTGGAAGTCTGCCGTGCTCAAAGGCGACCTGGGGAGTTTTGTCAGAATCCTGACTGGGGTGAAAAACTAGTTTGTCTTTTCCCTTGTGGTGCAATTCTTCTGCTCTGGTTAGCTGTCAGCTCTCCTGAGTGTTTGGTTTTAGCCAGCTCCACAATGGATCCAAATGCACAAGTACTGCTGCCAGGGAAGTAAACCTCGAATGCTTCCCTTTCTCTTTCCCCGGCTGTGGCTAAGAAGGAAATCTGGGCAGCTCTTAAACAACGAGGAGGAGTCCTTAGAGCAGAGGAGTGGGGTTCCAGTTTTGCTGTGCTTGGAATGTGCGTTGTTGTGTTTGGATTTGCTCTGGCAGAAATCAAGCTGGGCTTTCAAATCTCGTGGGAAATAAAAGACACGTGTTGGTGTGCAGGGCGGCAGCAGGCGGCTCTGGAGGCCTGGGCTTAGTGCCTAAGAGTATTTAGGTGGTGATGCTGATTTAAAAGCTGTGTTTTCTTGAAGCAGAGATGAAATGAGGCTAGTCAGAAGCAGGCTGTTATTACAGAGAGTTGTGTGGGGGTTTTTTTCCCCTCCTACTTTTTTTTTTTTTTTTCCCCACTGCCCAGTCGCAACCTTTCAGACGTGCTTTAGGTTTGGGACTTGAGCAGGGGCAGCTTTCCTCTCCCAAGCTTTTGTACGTGTTCAGATTTGATGTGACATCTGGGCACAGTGGAGAGGAAGTGGGGGGTAGGGAGAAACACTGGAGGAGTTTCTTATCCTGCTTGTGCATAATTAAGGAGCATGCCTCCTGGGAAAGGGGAATAAAGGCACCCCAGGTCCTGCCACGAATTACATGACTTACTGCTGGACTGAAAGTGGGCTTGACAGTTGCCAGAAGGCTGAGGCGGTAATAGCCCACCTACTGGAGGCTGAGGCTCCCGACGTGAGACCTAGCACTAAGAGGATCTGCTCTTCCTCCCTGCAGAAGGGCTGAGCCTCTGCTCCCAGCAAGGTATTGCTGGCAGGACAAGGCTGCCTGCACTGACTGTGTCTGCGGAGGTGGGGGAGAGCCTTAAGCTTGGCCTGACGGTGCCATCCTGACACGGGCTTATTGTTTGGAGATGGAAAAACACAAATAGCACAGATTTCACCGTGGGAACTGCCAGGGATTTTGTCATTTTGGAAAGATAAGGAAGTCTGTGAGGGCAGCAAAATGGCACAGATCAATCGGGAGTCTCGGCAGCGGGTTACAGCTGTCGGTTCAAGACGGAACTGGAAAGGCAGAATTCTCTCCTCTCTTCATCTCCCTGTGGGCAAACATTGTACCTACAAGAATGAAATATGTTGCAACTCAATTGGTTGCTGCTCTGCAACCTTACAGACGTCTATGAAGCTGCTACACCCCTGTGCTGTAGCAGGAGGGGAGGGCAGGGAAATACAAGTGAGAGTTCAAGGCAAAAGAAATTAAAAAGGTGCCTAGAGGGAAGTGAGAAAAATGACAGGTGGCCAGGTCCATCTTTTTATTTGTCTGCTGTTTATCACCAAAATGACAAGATCTTACAGAGCAGGCTGTGGTGGTTGGTTTATACTGGTAGAACACAGTGTACATATCTCCTAACTCAGAGAATCGTAGAATAGAATCATAGAATGGTTTAAGTTGGAAGAGACCTTAAAGATCATCCAGTTCCAACCCCCCTGTGCCATAGGCAGGGACACCTCCAACTAGATCAGGATGCTCAAGACCTCATCCAGCCTGGCCTTGAACACATCCAGGCAGGGAGCAGCCACAACCTCCCTGGGCAACCTGTTCTAGGGCCTCACCACCCTCACTGTGAAGAACTTCTTTCTAACACAGAAGGAGGCCAGAGCTGATGAAATGCCACATCTTGGACTTCATTACTGAAAGCATTATTTGTTTCCTTAGCACTTAACCAGAATGAACTTTAACAGCTGCATTTGGAGTTTCAGGATTCTCCACTGAACACACTGAATTTCTCCACATCCCTTTTTTTTTTCCTCTTTATTTTTTTCCCCCCTCCTCTAGGTGCTCAATACTGGCGTGCAGTGCTTACGTGGCTCTGGCTCTGGGCGATAACCTGATGGCACTCAACCACGCAGACAAACTTCTTCAACAGCCAAAGCTGTCAGGGTCTCTTAAGTAAGTCTGATGTCGTCGTTTCTTCTTTCTCAGCCCTGCTTTGGGATGGAGAGTTAGGAGCTGCAGCTGCTTGCCAGTTAAGTGTTGGAGGCAGAGCTGCTTGGCTCCCTCCTGTTCCTGTGGATGCCCTGACTAAACGTTGGTCATTGACATGCAGGAATGCAGAGTCCCTCACTTTGTGTGCGAATCCCTGATAATTCAGCGTCTCTCTCGCTGCTTTTGTTGCTGTTTGTTAATCTCCAGCTATGGGGTCCCAGTCAGTGGCAGGACCCTCAGGTCTCCCTCCCGATTCACTGCGGGGCTGCAGGTGGTGTTGGCACAGCAGAAGGGGCTGGAAGGGGGAGATGAGAGCAGACAGAAGCAGAAGCCAGCGTGCTGGGAGAAGTTTGCTTATGAGGCTGCAGCCCCAGAGGAGAACGTTTGCTGGGTCAGTAGGGCAGTAGGTCTTGAGTCTGCAGGGCTTAGCACTTCACCTGCTCCTGTTACCTATACAGGTTCCAGTCTTCAGTTTCTTTTTCTCTGTTCTTATTCAGCACTGTAATTTTCAGAAGGATTTTGAAAGCTCTATTCTATTTCTACCCAGCAGTTCTTAAGTAGCTCCACAGCTTAAAAAAAAAACCAAACAATCCAGCTTTAGCCCCATACCTTCAGCTTGTTTGTCATACACAGGATAAAATACAGCAGAGGATTTTATAGGAGTCATCATTTTTCAGCACTGGTAATGTNTTCTATTCTATTCTATTCTATTCTATTCTATTCTATTCTATTCTATTCTATTCTATTCTATTCTATTCTATTCTATTCTATTTCTACCCACCAGTTCTTAAGTAGCTCCACAGCTTAAAAAAAAAAAACCAAACAATCCAGCTTTAGCCCCATACCTTCAGCTTGTTTGTCATACACAGGATAAAATACAGCAGAGGATTTTATAGGAGTCATCATTTTTCAGCACTGGTAATGTAGTGGTGGGGAAAAAAAAAGTTAACTTGTGCCTGTTTTGATAGGCTGCTGGCAGTGTGCTCTAAAATAGTCCATGCCAATTGAATTCTTTGGTTCCTGTGCTTGAGACTACTGCAGGTGCTCATCTTTTAGCACGCTCACTGCATAAGCAAAAGCTCAGAGCAGTGTGCAAGACAACAGGATTTTTGTGAAGGCAAAAACGTGACTCAAGATACACTTGATGACAGGTGCTTGCAAGGACACTGTCATGTGTCTTAGGCTCTCGTGCAGGTGGGGACTGTTTGTTTTCTGAAGCGAAATAAGAATTGGGTAGAGAAAAACCACATTTGCTATGTGAGGTCTAAATTGCAGAAGCTGTTTCAGATGCTGAATTGGTGTTTTACCTGTCCTATAATTCATTACAACCAAGCATAGTCAGCAAAGGGTGTACAGCTGCACAGGACAAGTGTGACCTTTTTTTTTTTTTCCTCTCTCTCTGTTATTGTTCCAGAGTAAATATTTGCAAATTAACTATGCTTTTAATTGACAGGTTCCCCTCTGTTCCAAAATTGAAAAGGAAAGCTGACGATTAGCTGAGCTGAACTACAGGTGTTAAACATCAGCCTTTTGCAAAACCTGCAGTTGGAAAGGATGTTTTTGCCCCATGGGCAGGGTTATGCACTGCCTGTCCTTAGAAATGCAGCTGTCTTACAGAATTATCTCGATTTTTCTTTTTTTTTTTGTTGTTGTTTTTTTAATTTTAAATACTTTTAATTGGGTGTGAAGTCAGGTAACACCACCTCCAATTGTAAATGTATCCATATCCTGGGGTGCTTTTGTAAGAGGTCCTTTTAAAATCAGAGCCGTGCCAAGGTACTGCCTTTCTGGAGTGGCAATTCCTGTGCACTACTCAGATGCAAACTCTTCCACCGTGTCAATAAATGGCAAAACTGGGAACTACGAAGATACTTCTAACTACTGAGCTACTAAGTAGTAGTTTTCATGGGCTGGTGTTCAAGATTGCATTCGGTTTGTCTTGCATAACAAATGGTAGACGTTGTTACGCTGACATTTGTACCTTCCCCTTTGCTGTTACAGGTTTTTTGGCCATTTGTATGCAGCAGAAGCTCTCATCTCTCTAGACAGAATATCTGATGCCATCACTCACTTGAACCCTGAGAACGTCACTGATGTTTCCCTTGGGATCTCTTCAAATGAGCAGGATCAAGGTTACTGAATCCACACTTGATTAGGAACTCTTCTGCTTTCAGCTGCCTTCTTGCTCTAATTTTGACTATCCAAGTATCATGATGCTTAAGACATCTTGGTTGCTTAGGATTGGGGTTTATTTTGTTTGTGGTGCTGCTGTGCTTTTCATTTTCCAGGCTTTAGCTCCTCCTTTGTGTTTGGTTTGCCTTTTTTATCTCTGCCATTGCTTTGAAGTGGCTGTGTAACATAAACAGAACTACATCCTGTAACATTCTGGCTTGTTTGAAGGTAGCTTTTGGAAGCTGCTTTTGGTAGTTGCACAGCTGTGGTGAAGTTTGGGCTTCTCATCCTGATTTTTAGTTTCTGAACCAGGCATTGGAGTTCTAGTGAACTTAACTTAGTAAGAGACAGGAATGGGGACAACTTAGTGTCTCAATTTCCCTGTAGTGCTTACAGTTGGGAGTGTGTATTCTGTAAATTAAATGTACCTCAGAGCCCATCCCTAGAGTTAAGTCTACAGTAGCTCATTTTCAGTCATGTGTAAGCAGTTTAAGCCTCACCCTCCTCATCTGCAAATCTAAAAGCTAAACAAAAGATAGGAAATCTGAAGTGGCTTAAACTCTAGAGCAAGCCAATGCTTTCTCTCTGTAATGTCAGACTAGGAGGAAAGAAGCAAATTCATTTCGTTGTATTACTTTTGTAACGAGTTTTGAAATGCTCACAGAACATGATGGTCTTTGTGGGGGTTTTCTTTGCAGGGTCTGAGAAAGGAGAGTATGAAGCAATGGAATCTTGTAAGTACCAGGCACTGCATTCAGCAGTGTACACAAAATCAGCCACTTTGGAATAAAAGTGTAACAAAAAGAAGATTTTTTTTTTTAATCAGTTGTTTGTTTTCTTTTTCAATTGCAGCTGGCAAGCAGACTCCACAGTGCTACCCCAGTTCAGTTACATCAGCACGGACAATGATGTTGTTTAACCTTGGAAGTGCTTACTGTTTGAGGAGTGAATATGACAAAGCTAGAAAGTGTCTCCATCAGGTACGATAAAACAAATCTCAAGGCAGCTTTTGGGACGAGGAACTTCCTTCAAAATGCCTTTGAGATCACAGCAAGCCTTGGGGATCTCAGAGCCCAGGTTTATTTGTGGACTTTCCTGAGATGGCAGCTCTCTTCAGTCAGTTTCTGTTATGAACATACAGCTCTGATTCAGTCAATCTCTAGTATTAACAGAAAACAATGGATTTCAAACTTATTTTGTATAGTTCAGTACCACTATGGGAAGGTTTGGGTGTTTGTTGGGTTTTTTTTGGTTGTTTGGTTTGGTTTTTGGATGATCCTCATCAAAGCAGTGGAATATAACTAGAAAGTCTTTTTGTTTCTGTCAATCTCTACTATTAACATAAATCTCTAATTCAGTCAATCTCTATTATTAACAGAGAACAATGGATTTCAAACTTATTTTGTATAGTTCAGTACCACTATGGGAAGGTTTGGGTGTTTTTTTGTTTGGTTTTTTTTTTGGTTGGTTGGTTTGTTTTTTGGATGATCCTAATCAAAGCAGTGGAATATCACTAGGAAGTCTTAATTTCTTTCAGTCTCTCTTTGATTGAATTAGAGATTTATGTTAATAATAAATCTCTGTTATTAACAGAAAACAATGGATTTCAAATTTATTTTGTATAGTTCAGTACCACTATGGGAAGGTTTGGGTGTTGTTGGGGTTTTTTTTTTTTGGTGGGTTGGTTTGGTTTTTTGGCTGATCCTAATCGAAGCAATGGAATATCACTAGGAAGTCTTTTAATTTCTTTCTAAATTCGGTTTTGTTTTCAGCTGGTTTCTTTTACTGATCCAATAGTAATTGTGTTTCAGAGGGGAAGGTCCCTGAGAGCTTTGAGTTTACTTCCCTCTGCTCAGTTTGTAAGTCACTCTCTGAGCTATTAACTTCAGGGCTGTGAGAACAAAGCTCCAGAACAAATTGCTTCAGCAATTCTGCTGAAGTTTCTTGCCTGCCACATGTCCCAAGAATTCTCAAGTGCTGCTTTTGAAACTCCATCTCCACTTTGTGTCATTTAATCTTTCTAATGGCTGGGACCCATCTCTCTTTGCAGCCATTCCTGTCTGTCAGGAAGACTACTTAAATGCATAGCTGGAAGTGCAAACTGAACCAGCAGGCTTCCAAATTACTTTGTAGCAGTTGTGTGGGCGAACAGGTTCAAATTCTCTGAGGATCTCAACCCCTCAAGGCAGTTACCTTCCTCATCTTCCTCCCCAGGCTTCTTAGGATTGGGCAAGTGTCTCTGCTGGGGCTACGCCCAAAGGAGGAGGGTAAGGCCATCTGTGGAGCTAAAGTATCATAGGTGTCTGCATCTACAAGAAACCGAGTTCATAGCTGAAAAAGAGTTGTGTATGGAGAGCTAACAAACAGTCCCTGCTGGATTTGTACTCTGAGCTTTGTGAGCAGTGGATGTTACCTTCTTTGCCTGCCATGTCACCAGCAAACTGGCCCAGGAATTACAGATTCCTACTAACATAAGCATTCAGTAGATGGTGCTGCTAATGGGTGTGGAAAAATTCTGCAATGCAGGCTATTATTTTTTTTTTTTTTAGTCTCTCCTTGGAGAGGACCAGTTTAAAAAAAAAACAACAAAACAATAAAACCCAATCCTGTCTTCTATTTCTGAATTGTGACTCATTTTTCTTGGGCAAGCTGGTGGTAGCAGGTCCTGCCCAGGGGCACTTGGTTTGAGCTGGATGTCTGTTCAGCAACCATTTCTACCCCCCCCCACCCTCTTCTCTGTCAATAAGGCTGCTTCACTCATCCACCCCAAAGAGATCCCCCCAGAGGCTATCCTGCTGGCTGTGTATCTGGAATTACAGAATGGTGAGTTTCCAAATGTTCTGGATTTGGGAGCCATGGGGAGAGGAGGGTGGTAAGCACCATTTTCAGTCTTTAGAGTGTTGTGCCCTTTAGGCCCCATTTTACCACACTATGGATCTATGCCTTTGCACCTTCATTTCCTTAGTTTATTGCCATCCTGTTCTTACACACCCCAGACTGCCTTAAATGTTCATCCTCAGAGATGAAACACCTGCAGTACTGTGTGCAGTTCTGGAGCCCCCAGCACAAGAAGCACATGGAACTGCTGGAGAGAGTCCAGAGGAGGGCCACGACACTGCTCAGAGGGCTGCAGCAGCTCTGCTATGAGGACAGGCTGAGGGAGTTGGGAGGCTGGAGAAGAGAAGGCTTTGAGGAGACCTTATAGCAACCTTCCACTACCTGAAGGGGGCCTACACGAAGGCTGGGGAGAGACTGTTCACAAGGTCTTGTAATGACAGGATGAGGAGGAATGGGTTCAAATTGGCAGAGGGGAGATTGAAACAGGATGTTAGGAGGAAGTTCTTCACAGTGAGGGTGGCAAGACACTGGAACAGGTTGCCCAGGGAGGTTGTGTCTGCTCCCTCCCTGGAGGTGTTCAAGGCCAGGCTGGATGAGGTCTTGAGGGACCTGATCTAGTGTGAGGTGTCCCTGTCCATGGCACAGGGGGGTTGGAACTGGATGATCTTTGAGGTCTCTTCCTACCTACACCATTCTATGAAATCTGTACAGCAAGCAGCAGTCTTGGATAAGGTCTGTAAAACCCTTGATGAGGTTTAGGGTGGGAAAGGCTTTTCATCAAAAGACAACTGCACTCCAAGGCCTCTGTACTTGATTAGATTTGTTGGTTTGTTTTTTTGGTTGTTTTTTTTTTTTTTTTAATCCAAGCTTGTCTTGTAGGTAACACACAGCTGGCACTGCAGATCATCAAGAGAAACCAGCTTCTGCCCTCAGTGAAAACCCTCTCCGAGCTGCGGAAGAAGCCTCCTGTGTTTCAGCCAGTCCACTCCCTCCAGCCCATCCAGATGCCAGCGTTCACCACTGTTCAAAGGAAGTGAGGCTCTCTGCCCAGAGGGGCTTGGGATTTTGTACATTATTTTTTAACCTAGGACACCTGCATACCACAAGTGCTGGAGTGTAGTCATTTCTGTAAGTAAATTTTTAATAAAACGTAAAACAAAAGCCCTGCTCTCAAGTGTCTGAAAAAGTTACCTTTATAGAATCCTAGAAGTACAGCATGGCAGGGGCTGGAAGGGACCTCCAAACTCACCAGTCCAACCCACCCCTGACAGAACAGGATCGCCTAGGCCAGATCACACAAGAACACATCCACGCGGTTTGGAGTAGCTCCCAGAGAGGAAGACTCCACAACCTCCCCTGGGGAGCCTGTTCCAGGGATCTGTCACACTCACAGGGGCACGGGGG
>VWZI01007031.1:1402985-1432785 GCA_013396835.1 Psilopogon haemacephalus | reverse complement strand
CCTCTCAGCCTCCCTGGGCTCTCCTCAGCCTCCCTCTCAGCCTCCCTGGGCTCTCCTCAGCCTCCCTCTCAGCCTCCCTGGGCTCTCCTCAGCCTCTCTCTCAGCCTCCCTGGGCTCTCCCCAGCCTGCCTCTCAGCCTCCCTGGGCTCTCCCCAACCTCCCTCTCAGCCTCCACGGGCTCTAGCTGGACCAGGGCAAACCAGCACAAGCTAACCTCTTGTTCAGGCTGCACAAGCACAGCTACCTTTACGCCTGTACCATCATGAAGCAGTCTGCTCACCAGAAGGAGAGGAGCCTACAACATCAGAGCCAGAAGACAAGGGGAGGGATGAGTAAAGTAAATCCAGCAGCAATTAAGCAGGCACAAAGGCACCCATGCAAGAGGAGCAGAGCAGCATTCAGTGATGCTCTGCTTGGAGCCAGGCCATTCTTAGATGGTTTATCCACACCAGTTAGATGACTAAGAGACCTGCAGGTCAGAAGCAGGAATTGAGTTAGTAACAAACAAGCCCTTGTCTAGGATAGCCTGGGGAAATTCTGAACACTTTGCACCAGCAAAGTTCTTTAAACTGGTATAGTCCCTTCCTCTGCTCTGCCCTGGCCATATCTGCAGTACTGGGTCCAGCACAGAGCCACAAAGATGCTGAGGGGAATGGAAGAGCTCTGTTAGGAGGAAAGCCTGAGGGAGCTGGGGCTGTGCTACTGGGAGAAGAGGAAACTGAGAGGTGACCTCAGCAGTGGTTCTCAAGATGTGCAGGTGAGTGGCAGGAGGCTGGAGCCAGGTTCTGCTGGGTGATGCCCAGGGACAGCACAAGGGGCACTGGGTGGGAGCTGAGGCTCAGGAAGTTTCATTTAAACATGAGGAATATTTTTTACCCTGTGAGTGTGACAGAGCACTGGAACAGGCTGCCCAGGGGGGCTGTGGAGTCTCCCTCTCTGGAGATACTCAAACCCTGCCTGGACGTGTTCCTGTGTGAGCTGGTGTAGGAGATCCTGCTCTGGCAGGGAGGCTGCACCAGAAGGTTTTGAGGACCTTTCCAGCCTCTGACATCCTATGATTCCTCCTTGCTCATTCTGGGGACACATGAAATGTTCCACTACTGACACTACTGAAGGGCCTTACGACTCAGTGTAAACCAACTCTTGGAATAAGCTCACGTGTGCAGGATTCTGCCTCAGAACCAAGCTGTAGATCAGCCACCCAGGTCCAAACACTTAAGTCTTTGCTGTTCCTTGTAAGGAGTGGCAATGAGAAGCTTAACAGGAGATGCACACAACAGTCTGCCACCTACACCACCGTAATACTTGCTTACTATTTCACTCTGCAGGTGCAAAGGCTTAAGGAAAGAAAAGTGAGCTGCTGCTGTCCCATGGAGCAAGCTTGCTGTCTCACCTGCTAGAGAGCAAGTCTGCAAACCCACTGCCTGCCCATCAGTTTAACTTCCTATACCTCTTCTACCAACACTTAACTCAAAAGAAACTAATAATAACCAACAAAGCAAACTTCACTGCAAGGAACTGTCGAGCTTCAGAACATCCAGGTCGAATCTAGACTGAGGCTAACAACGAGGAGGTAGCAGTGCATAGTGAAGCTCCACACTACACTTTTCTTTCCCTGTCTAAAATGCTTTTACCTAGCCAGAAGCTACTGTTTGCACGGTATAGTAGTTACTAAGCATTTCTAAACAACCCTACACATTCATTTCCTGTCTCAATGCCTTCTGCAGTTGGAAGCACTGTGCTGCCTCCCTTCCAGGAACTGCCAACTGTCTGCATTTGCAGCATAAGACGTAGCTGAGGCTGAAGGCAGTAGCAGGCAGTTAGAGCATGTGTGCAGAGTAACCTCTGCGTGGAGACAGCTCCACAGCCTGGGCTCAGGCTCCCTGGAAAGTTTATACCAATCCAACAGGGATTAGGATTTGGCACACCACTGTCTAGGGAGGAATTCAAAGATGCAGGTGAGGCAGGATGGAAAAACAACCAAGCCACCCAACAGCTCAGCTACAAAGCAGAGGGTTACAGACATCATCAGAGAATGGGTTTGTCACCAGCTGGAGCCACAGGCAGATGCAGTGCTGGATTCTGTACCAGCATGCAGGGCAGCTCAAAATAAAGGCAAAAGCAAGGCAAGGCTCAGGTGCACGGCCAGAGCCAGGGGCAAGCCTGAGCCGCGCCGGCAAGAGCCAGGGGCAAGCCTCAGCCGCGCCGGCCAGAGCCAGGGGCAAGCCTCAGCCGCGCCGGCCAGAGCCAGGGGCAAGCCTCAGCCGCGCCGGCCAGAGCCAGGGGCAAGCCTGAGCCGCGCCGGCAAGAGCCAGGGGCAAGCCTCAGCCGCGCCGGCCAGAGCCAGGGGCAAGCCTCAGCCGCGCCGGCAAGAGCCAGGGGCAAGCCTGAGCCGCGCCGGCCAGAGCCAGGGGCAAGCCTCAGCCGCGCCGGCAGAGGCAGGCTTGGTCCTGCTGCACCAGATCAGTGCTTTTACAAAACCCTACACGCATTTGAGCAGAGCTGCAGATGTGTGATGGGTTACACGTCAGGACCGCGCTGCCAGAAACACAAAGTGCACAGCAGCACTGCCGCCAGCTCCACAGCCACTTACTTCTGAGAGAGCACAGAGGGTGAGGAGATTGACAGCAGAAGCTTTGTGGTTTTTTGTCCTGACACCTGACCCTGCAACAGGCAAGCTGAGGAGAAGGGGATGAAGGGGAAATAAAAGCATGCAAGCTGGGAGTATCTTACTTGAATGGCCTGTCGTCCTTGCTGAGCATCTGCCAGCAGCTGGATGGTGAGAGCCCTGGAGTCCTGCAGGGCATCTTGGAGGTAGACAAAGCTGTGACCCACATGTCGCCCCATGGTACATTCCCGACAGATGGGTACAGAACAGGTATCACAGTAGAAATGCAGCACCTAGAAGGGAAAAAACCAAAAAAACAAAAAACAACATGCATCACTCTCCAGTGAAGAATTAGAAGATGTGGTTGAGGCAGGATGGGGAAAGAAAACAAATTATAATCAACCAAGCAACCCAACAGCTCAGCTACAAAGCAGAGGATTACAGGACGTCATCATAGAATGGTTTAGGTTGGAAGGGAGCTCAAAGCTCAGCCAGTTCCAACCCCTCTGTGCCATAGGCAGGGACACCTCCCACTAGAGCAGGGCACTCAAAGCCTCACCCAGCCTGGCCTTGAACACCTCCAGGGAGGTCGTGGAGCGCAGAAGCACCCAACGTGATCTTTGATCACGTTGGGTGCTTCTGCACTCCACAACCTCCCTGGGCAACCTGCACCAGTGTCTCACCACCCTCACTGCAAACAGCTTCCTCCTAACATCCACTTTCAATCTCCCCTCTGCCACTTCAAACCCATTCCTCCTCCTCCTGTCATCCCTTGTCAATAGTCCTTCCCCAACAGCCTCTTCCCACAAAGCTCTGCACCAGCCCCTAACAGCTGGATGGAAATGCCTTTTGTTTTCTTTGCAAGACAATACTAGGAAGAAGGTCCACACCAGCTCCTCTGAAGAGAGGAAGCCATCTGCCAACACTTGCATACTGAAGATGTCATCTGTGGCAAGTTGCAGGTGAAGAACTTTTCCTGCATATGTAAGCAGCACATTCTCCAAGTGGGTCATTTAGTACCTGCACCAGCACAAGCACCCCCTAGAAGGAGTAGGGGGGTGCAGAGAACCACCTTCTGATTTCCAAATTGGCAAATATTTTGTGCAGGGTAGTGACTAGAACAGGCAAGATCCCCTCCTGTCACTCCCTGCTAGAACTGTTTCCATGCTTGCAAGACTTAGAGATGCTTGAACTGCACAGCAGGACTGAATGCAAGACTTAGAGATGCTTCAAGTGCAAAGCAAGACTGAATGCAAGACTTAGAGATGCCTGAACTGCACAGCAGGACTGAATGCAAGACTTAGAGATGCTTCAAGTGCAAAGCAAGACTGAATGCAAGACCTAGAGATGCCTGAAGTGCAAAGCAAAACTGAATGCAAGACTCAGAAATGCTTGAACTGCAAAGCAGGACTGAATGCTGTGGCACAGTACTCGGTGGGAGTAGCAACTGAGACTCCACTCCATTCACAAAGCACTTAGCTGTACTCAAATCACAACCAAAGTCTTACACTGAGATGTTATAGCCTAGGAGCTGGATCCATTTACCAACCGTAACTGTGCCCATTCCACCCAGCAGAGGGAAACAGCAAACAGCAGGAAAACGACGACCATATGAACAGGAGCCCAGGAGCAGGCTGTATCTGTTCTTAGTCCTTCAAAGCAGTCAACACCAGTGGTAAAAGCTCAGTGAAACACCACAGAGGAGCCCTGTCACCCAGGCACTCCTGCTGCAACTCAAGAGCATCAGCAGCCCAGTCACTCAGATGTTCAAACCAGAGAGGAACTAAGTCTAAGCTGTTCAGCTGCCTCTTGCCACCCACCAAAACGTGTTGGACAGCATTGCTCTTGAGTTCAGAAGGAGGAGGCACAAGAGCAAGAATCCCACTGCAGAGAAACACAGACCACACAAGACAGGGCAGGGGAAATTCCTGGGTGAACACTACAGAGCCACTGACCAAGCCCCATCTTGTTTCTTACTAAACAAAAAGGTCAAAATAACCTGCATTTAAATCTGAGGCAAAAAAATGTTAACAGATTGGAAAAAAAAAGCCAGTAGATAGTGATGGGAAACCAATTTCCACCACTAGACCTACTTAAAACACTTCACAGGATGTTAGGGGTTGGAAGGGACCCAAAGAGCTCATCCAGTCCAACCCCCCTGCCACAGCAGGACCATCCAAGCTAGCTCAGGGCACACAGCAACACATCCAGACACAGTCTGCAAAGGCTCCACACAAGGAGACTCCACAACCTCTCTGGGCAGCCTGTGCCACTGCTCTGGGACCCACACAGGCAAGAAGTTGCCTCTTGTGTTGAGCTGCAACCTCCTGTGCTGCAGCTTCCATCCATTGCTCCTTGGCTTGTCCCAGGGAGCAGTGAGCAGAGCCTGTCCCACACCTCCTGACCCCCAGCCCCCAGAGATTTATAACCATTGATTCAATCCCCTCTCAGTCTTCTGCAGACTAAGCAGCCCCAGGTCCCTCAGCCTCTCCTCCCCAGGCAGTGCTGCAGTCCCCTCATCATCCTCACAGCCCTCCCCTGGACCCTCTCCAGCAGGTCCCTGTCCCTCTGCAACTGGGGAGCCCCAAACTGAAGGCAGTGCTCAAGATGAGGTCTCAGCAGGGCAGAGTAGAGGGACAGGAGAACCTCCCTGGATCTGCTGGACACACTCTGCCTAATACACCCCAGGATCCCCTTGTCCCTCTTGGCCATTGCTGTGCCATGGATGTTCTCCCCCAGCACTCTCAGCTCCCTCTCCTTGGGGCTGCTCTCCAGCAGTCCCCTCCCAACCTGTCCTGCTGCAGTTACCTTAAATATCCACGGTAGGAGCACAAACAGAAAATCCCCACAGCCATGAGCAGGGAGGTGAGCAAAGCACCAGCAGGGTCAGTGAGACTCATCAGTTAAACCCACAGAAAAACCCTTCTGGACACAGGCTACAACAGAAACCCCAAATCTAGCAGGGGTACAAGGACAATTCTCCTCCTGTGGTGAATGTCCCAGAGAGGCTGTGAGGAGCACTCAGCAGGCTGCATGTACACCAGCTCTAGCCAGCAGCATGGAAGAATGAGGCTGGAGAGGACCCAAGAGTGCAGGGTACTGTGTGCCAGCTGGGCTGAGCTGGGAGCACAGCATCCAGCTTGTCCGTGCTTGCATCCACAGGCAGCCATTTGCTCTTCAACTCAAGTCTGCTCACATCCCAGTCCCTAGGTCATGGCCACAGAGGTCACACACTGCTAGATTAAGTTTCGGCGCCTGTTTCTACACAGGGAACAAGCCAAACCCCCTTTCTTCCACGAGGAGCTGTGTCCACAATACAGGCAGGGCAGCATGTGAGTGTTTTTTCCAAGTGAGGTTTGATGCACTTGTACCTGAAGAGATTGGCAGAGCAACTGGGAAAAGGCCACCCCACATTGCACTTGCACTGCTAGCAAAATAACGCAGCACACTGCTCTCCCGTGCTCACTGTGTGACAAAGAGGAGTGCTCAGGCAGAGGTGTTGNGGAAAAAAGAGGAAAAAAGAGGAAAAAAGAGGAAAAAAGAGGAAAAAAGAGGAAAAAAGAGGAAAAAAGAGGAAAAAAGAGGAAAAAAGAGGAAAAAAGAGGAAAAAAGAGGAAAAAAGAGGAAAAAAGAGGAAAAAAGAGGAAAAAAGAGGAAAAAAGAGGAAAAAAGAGGAAAAAAGAGGAAAAAAGAGGAAAAAAGAGGAAAAAAGAGGAAAAAAGAGGAAAAAAGAGGAAAAAAGAGGAAAAAAGAGGAAAAAAGAGGAAAAAAGAGGAAAAAAGAGGAAAAAAGAGGAAAAAAGAGGAAAAAAGAGGAAAAAAGAGGAAAAAAGAGGAAAAAAGAGGAAAAAAGAGGAAAAAAGAGGAAAAAAGAGGAAAAAAGAGGAAAAAAGAGGAAAAAAGAGGAAAAAAGAGGAAAAAAGAGGAAAAAAGAGGAAAAAAGAGGAAAAAAGAGGAAAAAAGAGGAAAAAAGAGGAAAAAAGAGGAAAAAAGAGGAAAAAAGAGGAAAAAAGAGGAAAAAAGAGGAAAAAAGAGGAAAAAAGAGGAAAAAAGAGGAAAAAAGAGGAAAAAAGAGGAAAAAAGAGGAAAAAAGAGGAAAAAAGAGGAAAAAAGAGGAAAAAAGAGGAAAAAAGAGGAAAAAAGAGGAAAAAAGAGGAAAAAAGAGGAAAAAAGAGGAAAAAAGAGGAAAAAAGAGGAAAAAAGAGGAAAAAAGAGGAAAAAAGAGGAAAAAAGAGGAAAAAAGAGGAAAAAAGAGGAAAAAAGAGGAAAAAAGAGGAAAAAAGAGGAAAAAAGAGGAAAAAAGAGGAAAAAAGAGGAAAAAAGAGGAAAAAAGAGGAAAAAAGAGGAAAAAAGAGGAAAAAAGAGGAAAAAAGAGGAAAAAAGAGGAAAAAAGAGGAAAAAAGAGGAAAAAAGAGGAAAAAAGAGGAAAAAAGAGGAAAAAAGAGGAAAAAAGAGGAAAAAAGAGGAAAAAAGAGGAAAAAAGAGGAAAAAAGAGGAAAAAAGAGGAAAAAAGAGGAAAAAAGAGGAAAAAAGAGGAAAAAAGAGGAAAAAAGAGGAAAAAAGAGGAAAAAAGAGGAAAAAAGAGGAAAAAAGAGGAAAAAAGAGGAAAAAAGAGGAAAAAAGAGGAAAAAAGAGGAAAAAAGAGGAAAAAAGAGGAAAAAAGAGGAAAAAAGAGGAAAAAAGAGGAAAAAAGAGGAAAAAAGAGGAAAAAAGAGGAAAAAAGAGGAAAAAAGAGGAAAAAAGAGGAAAAAAGAGGAAAAATATTTTTAAAAGAGAAAAAAAGATAAAAAAGAGAGAAAAAAAGAGAAGAATAAGAGAAGAAGAGAAAAAAAGAGAAAATAAAAGAGAGAAAAAAAAAAGAGAAAAAAGAGGGAAAAAAGAGGGGAAAAAAAAGAAGGAAAAAAAAGAGAAAAAAAAGGAATAGGTTGTGTTGGTTTGTTGTTGGTTTGTGGTTTGGTTTTTTTTTTTAAGATATTTAAAAGTGATTTATTTNATTATTTCCCAAACAGGAAATATTTCCTGAATTGGTGGCACCGACTCTGAGCCAGAGGACAATAAAGGGAGCCTACCTCAATTTCAAGAGAATCAGTGAACCATATTCCCAGGCTATTCATCTTTTACAGCCAGGGCAGCCCCAAGAAGCAGAAGAGCAAGGCCAGCAAGGCTGTTGCTTCAGGAAAATAAAAAAAAAAAGGCTGTACACGGAACTGTAAAAAAAAAAAAAACACCCAACATTTTACAGCAGCAGGAATTCCTGGGTGTCGCTCTCCCCATTTTTAAATTTTTTGGGTTTTTTGGGTCCATCTGCTTTTTAAAAGGGGGGGGGGCAGGGAGGGGGATGGGCGGAGATGTTGTTAAACGTCCCCTGGGACCGCGCAGCAATCAATCATCATCTGATGAATGGCCACTAAAGTTAAACCCTGACCCCACTCCACAATTCCCACACCAGCCCTCCTCCTCCTCCTCCTCCTCTTCGCTGACCAGTTTCCAGCATGCCCTCCCCCCATCCTGCTTCCTCCACCTTCCAGGGATCACCAAAATTTCCCAAATACCAAGCCCGGACAAAAGCAGTGGAATGCAGTAGG
This sequence comes from Psilopogon haemacephalus, assembly GCA_013396835.1. Taxonomy (NCBI): domain Eukaryota; kingdom Metazoa; phylum Chordata; class Aves; order Piciformes; family Megalaimidae; genus Psilopogon; species Psilopogon haemacephalus. The sequence continues at coordinate 1,424,593 of VWZI01007031.1, read as the reverse complement.
CATCGGGGCAGAGGAGAACTCAGCACAAGCTGCATCTCAGGAGGCCTATCCTTAACCTGTGTTTAAATTAATGTTCCTTTTTTCAGCAGCGCTCTCGGTGCCTTTCTCCTCGCAGACCTTCAAGCACATGGCTCTGGCCACAGTCAACCGGTTTTTTGTTCTTTTTTTTTTTTTTTCCCCGGGTGTCTCGTACCCATTTTATTTAAGCCTGCAAGCCTTAAGAGCGAGCACCAAGGTCCCAGATGTGTCACAGAGTTGCATTAATTAAAAGTGCCAGCCTGATGTTCTACGATTTACCCAGCAATAAAACTGATCAAATGGAAGGGGGGAAAAAAAAAACAAAACAAACAAAACTAAAGGGGGGAAAAAAACAAACTACAATAAATAAAAAATTTTAAAACCCAACAAAAAAAGTCCAAAAAAACCCCAACACAAACACAAAACCCACCAAAAAACCCACCAAAAAAAACCCAAACCAACACAAACCACCAAAACTACCACCAAAAAAAAACACCCACAAAAAAAACCCATCAAAATTAAAAGGAAAAAAAAACCACACACAAAAAACCCAAACAAACAACAACAAAAGCACAATAAAAAAAACCCAAAACCTGTAAACTCTTGGTTCATACTCCCTGAAGAAGTTTTAGTGCAAGGTTTGTAAATTAACTCGGTTTGAGCTTCCAGCTAGAAGAAAAAAAAACACCAAAAATACCAGCAAAAAAGAAAAAAAAAATCACCATAACTACCACCAAAAAAAAAACAACACACAAAAAAACCCAACAAAAAAACCCCAAAAGCACCCCGCCAAACAAACCACAAAACTCAAAACCCTTTGTGAGAAATCCAGTGTTACATTTTATGTCTGTGCAAACTGATTAATATTTCCCAAGAGGAGATGTGAGTAGACAGAGCTCTGGCAAAATCACTTGTGACCAGTCCAGGAGACCCTCTGGCCTGGAGTACCTCTACAACTACCTGAAAGGAGGTTAAAGTAAGGCTGGTGTTGCTGTCAATCAAGCAACTGTTGATAGGATGAGAGGAAATGGGTTTGAGTTGTGCCACAGGAGGTTTGGATTGGACATTAAGAAAAACNAAAAAAACCCCCCAAAAAACCCCAAACCCAATAGACTCTTGGTTCATGCTCTATGAAGAAGTTCCAGTGCAATGTTTGTAAATTAACTTGGTTTGAGCTTCTAGCCAGAAGAGAACAAACACCAAAACTACCACCAAAAAAAAACCCCACCAATAAAAATAAAAGAAAATAAAGAAAAAAAAAAAAGACCACCAAAACTACCACCAAAAAAATAAGCACACACAAAAAACAACCAAAAAAAAAAAACCCACAAAAACCCAAACCAGTAGACTCTTGGTCCATGCTCTCTGAACAAGTTTCAGTGCAACGTTTGTAAGCTAACTTGGTTTGAGCTTCTAGCCAGAAGAAAACCAACACCAAAACGACCACAAAAAAAAAAGAAAAAAAAATTAAAAAAAAAAAAAACCCACAAATATTAAAAGGATACTGTGACAATTCAAGTAAAAAAAAACCACAAATATTAAAAGGATACTGTGACAATTCAAGTTTTCCATTACTGAATTGTGTTTGGCTCTGCAGTTCTTCATCGCTCACATGCCAGTGGGCTTTGTTAGGCAGAGTGAAAAATAAAAGTAGTAGAGAAAACTAAGCAATTCTGAATGGTGAGCCCACTTGGCACAGCTTTGGCTACTTGTTCCCCCTCCCTTGTGTGGCCTTATTGCAGGGGAAGAACACCAGAACCCAGAGCCTAAGCAGATAATGAAGAGTAATAAATTCCTGATGAAGTAATAGGGGGGTTTGTTGGTTTGTGGTTTTTTTTTTTTATGGACATACCATTAATGTAAAACCAGAAGTGAGGTTACACAACATCTTTAATCTTCCAGTGCAGCCTATCTGGGAGAGGCTTCTCAGGGCTGATTATTTAATAGCTTTATCAACATTACCTAACCCAACACCCCCACCCCAGAATCTAAAAATCATCTCCTTCGGAGCGAGGATTTGTGCTAGAATGAAGGAAAAGAAAAAAAAAGGAAAAAAACCCCTGATTTTACAGTTTTCATNAAAAAAAAAAAAGATATGCCAACTTTTAGACCAGGAAATTGCAAAGCACTTTTAAACAGAGGTGGCTGCTCATGTGCATTTTACCAGAGGGAACCACCACCACTGCTAGGAGTGGCAGCTCCCCTTTGAGTAGCAGTGCTAGCTAAGATAGGCTCACATGCTTCCGCCATGCCTCTGCCCCTTTGGTTTCCAATGGGAGCCCTTCAAAGAAGAGATTCACCTGTGCCACTGCAGACAGTGGCTGCTTGCAAGGGCTCCTCCTGGCAACAGTTCCATAAGGAAAGAAGTTGATTAGGAATGGCCATCCAGGCTGGATGAGGTCTTGAGCGTCCTGATCTAGTGGGAGGTGTCCCTGCCTGTGGCGGGGGGCTGGAACTGGATGAGCTTTGAGGTCTCTTCCAACCTAGACCATTCTATGATTCTATGATTTAAGCTACCCGGAGTAAGGCAACTAAAGGTCGGTAGGCATCGGAGCACAACCTGAGCACCTGGGATGCTACAGGAAGGAATTCCTGCCTCCTGCCTTTTCTCTGTAGGGCAATGCCCAGCTGGCCAAGCAGGTGAGGCAGACAGGGAAGAGGGAATAAAGAGTCATCCTTCTCTTCTCCTCACCCCAGCACCAGGCATTGGGCAGCCCATGGAGCAGTGCAGTCTTGCTGCTGCTCCCACTCCTGCCTCACACCTCTCCAGCAGAGGAGAGCTGCAACAAGAGCGGCTCTGGTACTGAACCCCACCAGCAGGAGCTGTGAATTTGGGATTTGTTTCTATTTTAAAAATTTCTTCTTTAATTGTGAAGTGACCCATGCCTATTAAACAGGTCCGGTGCCATATGGGGGTTGGAACTGGCTGATCCTTGTGGTCCCTTCCAACCCTGACTGATTCTATGATTCCATGCACACCAAATTCAGGACAAAGCAAGCACGACCAGCTACACAGCATTCTGTAAGCAAACAGGCAAGGCAGCTGCCCAGGAACACTGACAGCCTCACTGCAACTCATACAACCAGCCAAGCTCGGAGAAGACCTCCAAGCTCATTCAGCCCAACCTAGCACCTAGCCCTGCCCAATCAACCAGACCATGGCACTCAGTGCCCCATCCAGGCTTCGCTTCAACACCTCCAGGGATGGGGACTCCACCACCTCCCTGGGAACTGTTTTTTACTGCCACGTTTTCAGTTAATGCTTATTTAGAACAAACTGTGGGAAGCACAAAGGCAGCATTGAACTGATCCACTCTGTACCTTGCTTTCCATGCTCCTTTTTCCTCACTGCCTCAAACTCTGCTCCACAGCCTCCCTGGGCAACCTGTGTCTCACCACCCTCACTGCAAACAACTTCCTCCTCACATCCACTTTCAATCTCCCCTCTGACACTTCAAACCCATTCCTTCTCCTCCTCTCATTACCAGACCTTGTCAATAGTCCCTCCCCAGCCCTCCTGGAGCCCCTTTCAGATCCTGCAAGGCCACTCCAAGGTCTCCTGGCAGCCTTCTCCTCTGCAGGCTGCAGAGCCCCAACTCTCTCAGCCTGTCCTCAGAGCAGAGCTGCTGCAGCCCTCTCAGCATCTTGGGCAGAGCTGCACACAGTGCTCCATGTCCTTCAATAATGAACATCAGCATTTGGAAGACATCTCACAAAGCAGCCAAGCTACTCTCTCCCTACTCTTGTCCTCTCAAATGCTCACACAAATATGGAAGTTGAAATTTTTTTCCTACCTTCAGCACAATTCAAAGCAGGAAGAGGGATTATAACATTAATCTTTTGGTTGGGATTCCTCATAAATGCAGAATGTTAATTAAGCAAAACCAATTTTGGATTATATATATTTTTTTTCTTTCTAATTGCTCCAGACCAAGGTAGTAGTTACTAAAAATCATTTTACATATATCCCACAGCAGGGGTCTTCTGCTAACACTATATTGCATCATCTCTGTCAGAAAAAAAAATTCTGCTCCCAGCACACAACTTGGAGCTTAGAATCTTATTTGAGGAAATCTCTTTGAGGTTGGAAAAGCTTTGCTGCTTGCAGCAATGCCAGGCTAAAACTTTGTTAGATTAACACACTCCTTACAATTCACAGCCTCACAGGATGGCAGGGGTTGGAAGGGACCCAAAGAGCTCATCCAGTCCAACCCCCCCTGCCACAGCAGGACCATCCAAGCTAGCTCAGGGCACACAGTAACACATCCACACAGAGTCTGCAAAGGCTCCACACAAGGAGACTCCACAACCTCTCTGGGCAGCCTGTGCCACTGCTCTGGGACCCACACAGGCAAGAAGTTGCCTCTTGTGTTGAGCTGCAACCTCCTGTGCTGCAGCTTCCATCCATTGCTCCTTGGCTTATCCCAGAGAGCAGTGAGCAGAGCCTGTCCCCCACCCCCCAGATAATTTATAACCATTGATTCAATCCCCTCTCAGTCTTCTCTCCTCCAGACTGAGCATCCCCAGGTCCCTCAGCCTCTCTTCCCCAGGCAGCGCTGCAGTCCCCTCAGCATCCTCTTCATTAAGCAGCATCGCACCACCACAGTTGACTCCTTGTGGGTGCCTGTGCCCTGTTGCAGCCAACTGAACTCCAGCGTTTCGTGTTTGTTTTGGAAGACCTGGGCTGTCTTAACAGCCCCAGGGCATTTTCAATAATCATACAGCAAACACTGCTGCAGGTTACTCTTTAATCCCTTGCGAGTGAATGAGTAAATTCTCGTCCATCTATCACGGGGGGCGCACAGCTCGGCAGCTGCTGCCAAAAAAAAAGAAAAAAAAAAAAAGGTGCTGTAAATCATAAAAGAAAAACATTTTAAAGAATAATGAGAGCTGTTCCAGGAAGTCAGAAGTGTCAGAATAGTTGTTTTTTTTTTTTTCCTTCCCTCCCTCGCCGCAGAGCAGTAAGCACAACAGATCAACCTTCCTTTTACAAGGCATTAACACAAGGTGAAGATTTAATAACACAAGGTGAGAGATGTTTTTACCCCTGGCTGAAGATTTAAGAGGAGCCCTGATAGACAATTCCAGCATGTCCTCATCTACCTCCCCCTGGCTGCTTGCCTCTCCAGCAAGGGAGTTTCCAAACAAGCGAAACACAGGCACAAGCAGTATTTAAAGTCTGTGTTCCTGTCCTCACAAAGTGTGGGTTTGGGTTTTTTTTGTGGGTGGTGGTTTTTTGTTTTGTTTTGGATTTTTTTTTTTTTTTTAGTTGGTTTTTATTCTGGGGGGATTTTTACCACCCCACAAATAAATCTGACAAGCCACAAAGTGCTGCACAGTGCCCTGCTACGACAGACCCTCTCTCCCTCTGGAGAGGCTTGTAAGATTGCTTCCCTTTTTGATCTGGGGACATAGGCACTCCAAAAAAAAGGTGAACATTCAGTGAAGACCCAAAGGACAAGGGAATTACTGCTCCTTCAAACTGCAGAGTGCTTCCAAACTATGAGTCAGGAACATTATAGGCTGGGTAGTAGGAAGAAGTTGCTCTTGCCAGAGAGTGACTGGCATTGGAATGGGCTGCCCAGGGAGGTGGTGGAGTCCCCATCCCTGGAGGGGTTGAAGCAAAGCCATGGTCTGGTTGATTGGACAGGGCTGGGTGCTAGGTTGGGCTGGATGAGCTCGGAGATCTCTTCCAACCTGGCTGATTCTATTCTATTAAGAGCTGCCTGTTGTCATCCTATCATAGGCACCACTATAAAGGAAGCTTTGGATAAATCAGAGAAAGCCTCACTGAAGGTTATAGTTAGGACTGATAGGCTATTTTTAACCTCTTCCATGGGGCTCTTGTGGGTCAGTTACACAGTGCACATATTAATCCAACCACCAAATAAAATGGTTACAGAACATTATCATTTTGGTCCAGCCATGATGCTGTGCCTCAGCGTCCTGCTGCCATGGTTCAGCAGTAAATGCTTTTAAAAGGCCTCTGGAAAGTACTTTTAAACTCTCAAAACGCTTAAATACTTGGAATTGCTCAAGTGCCACCCTTTGCAGCAGCAGCAGCATTAGCTGCTCCACCTAACACTAGCTTTAGACTGCTTCTGTGTCCTGCAGGCAAGGTAGCCTAACTCTAAACTGCAGCCTTGCAAACACAGGTGGTCTCCTCAATCAGTGAAGGAAAAGAAATGCCATCTAGACTGAACTAGAGAGAAAGAGGAAAGGTGGGAGAACAGCCAAGGAAGTTAAACACTTGCCCAATTCCTGGAGAGCAAAACACATGTTCATCTTGCAAGGTCACAACCTAGAATCAGTCAGAGTTGGAAGGGACCACAAGGATCAGCCAGTTCCAACTCCCCTGCCATGCCCAGGGATACCCTACCCTAGATCAGGCTGCCCACAGCCTCTGCCAGCCTGGCTGCAAACACCTCCAGGGATGTGGCTCCAAACACCTCCCTGAGCAACCCATCCCAGGATCTCACCAAAGATCACAAAGAGCCTTGTCTGGCTTCCTAGACAAAAGCTGGGTCACGCTGGCTGGTTCAGGTTGTTGCATCAGGTGGTTCTCAGATTGGTAGTGCATGTTCATGTGCAGAACAGAGCTGAGGAATCAGCGCAGCCCCAGCAAGTGTGCAGCTGGCACCAAGCTGTGTGGCACAGGCGACTTGCTAGAGGGCAGGAATCCATCCAGAGGGACCTGGGCAGGCTGCAGAGCTGTGCCCAGGCCAACCTCAGGCGTGTGGCCCCAACCACCTCCCCTGGGCAATCCATCCCAGGGTCTCACCACCTAGTTTTACGATAATACATCCACTCTTGGTACAAACAATTCAAACCTAAGGGAGAGGTTATTCTGGCAGTGAGAGCACACCATGAAGACCTATGTTAAAAAAAAGAGATTCTGTCCCCAAGAATCCACTCCACAGCCATGTTGCCTGAGGTATGGCAGCTCCCACCCAAGGGAGGAAGCAGGTAAAGCAAGGCAGAAGAGGTTTTATTGTACCTGCATGGCCAACAGGAGGTTTTTATGGATGCTCTTGTGTACACACTGGTGTTGCATGGTGAGCCACGAGCATTAATTTCTTTTTTTAATGTACTGCTAAACTAGTCCTACACGTCCCCATGTCTGCTAAGAAGAAAGTCTGAGATAATCTCTCACCTTTACTCCCTCTAAAAGGAAAAAAAACAAAAAAAAAAAACCCAAAACGAAACCACTTTCTGCAACTGACACATGAGGAATAAAATATGCTTAACCAGATTCCCCAGCACAAGACCTACTTAACCTACTGAGTTGTCTGGTCTAGACTGGGGGAAGCTGCTTGCCTGGCCTCTCTAATATTCTTCTAGGTAGCTTTTTGTAGCATAGGAGCTCTTAATCAAATATGCTGAATTTAAAACAAAAAAAAAAAAAAAAAAGCAAGAAAGCAGGAGGAGAAGCTTTTGGCCAGCCTTGTCCCGCAGTTCTCTCAGCAGCTGTGTGCAAAACGTTAAGCACTCTGCTGGTTTCCCCAGCACATCTTAGGTTAATTTACACCAAGGCACAAATGGCTCCCTGGGACAGCGTAAGGATGTGCAACTGGGAAGAATCGAAACCTCCCCAAGTGAACACAATAAGGATTTCAGCAGAGGCTGAATCCCTGCCTTCACCCTACACCAAAAGGTTGGCCCTGCACAGCACCTTGGCTGCCAAAGCGACAGAGCCACACACAGGCAAAGAGCTCCGCTAGCTCACTGCCAAGACAGAGCCCACAACATCAGGGACATCGCTTCCTGTAAGGCTGCTTTCAACTAATCACCAGACCCACCGATTCGCGGAAGGTTTAATGAGATTACAGCTTGAGGTGATTCGACTGGAGACCATAAAAGTTTTAGGAGCCCATCTGCTCGGCAAACCTAACCTCTCTCCAGGCCGGGTATGGAGCCTCAACCTTTGTAGTTCAGGCAGGAATCAAATCCTATTAGTACTTGTGATGGGCAGACTGATCAGACCCAGCAAGAGATTTGCACCTCCAGGCAGAGAGGAGCTGCCGTCCAGGCCAGCACTCCAGTAGAACCTTCCCCAGCCATCAGCAGCCTTTCCCCGAAGAAAAGGCTTACCCACCTTGGGGTGCTTCCCCCACCATTATCACCCCGTTAACAACGAACCCAACCCGTGCAGACAACGGCTGCAAGATCACCAAGCACTTCAAACACCCAGGGCAATATTCCCCTTCCATAGAACACCACCACCAGCACAGACAAAGCGCAACCGACCGAAACAAAGAGCTTCCTACTGCACCCCTGCTTCTCCTCCGCCTGCTTCTGTTTCCTCACCAAGGGCAAGCACCTGGTATTTCAAGAACCAATCCAAGTTTTTCAAGAGCTAAAACCTTGGGCTCGTTTATTACAAATCCAAGTTTTCAAGAACCACTTCTGCAGCACGGGATCGGACTTTCCTTACGTCGAAGGAAGGGAGTACTCGTTTGGAGGGAGATGAAGGACGCAAAGGGGAGGAAGCTGCTGGCTTTTACTCCTTCCTCCTCGGCAAGGCTGACAATTTAAAAAAAAAAAAAAAACAAAAAACAAAAAAAACTTGTGCACATGGAAATATTCCCCCTGTTGTCGTTGGCCAGCTGTATTTTGCGGCGTTAAAAATAAAAACGCAGGCGCCGTCGTTTCCCCCTTCCCTTCCCTTCCCCTCCTCGGGCTGAGCTGTTCTGTTGTTCCGCTCCGGCTTCGGTCGCAGCCTTCGGTGCGCAGGTTACATCTGGAAACAGACAAAAGCCAACTGCCCGGCAGTATTGGAAAAATTAAAACATTGGGTCGGATTCAAACGGACTAGAAAGCCAAAGGTCAAAGCAGCATTAAATCATTAGTTTCCCAGCTGCCACCCAGGCATGGAGCTGACCTTTGATTTTTGTTAAGAAGTGGTCCCCGGCAATTTTCTGGTGGCAATGTGGCACACAGTGGAGTATCCCCCCCCTTGAAAAGGCTGGGTGGGAGGGAAGGAGTTTAAGATTAAAAAGGTAACTCTCTCTAATCCCTCCAAACCAAGCCATTAAAAAAAAAAAAAAAAAAAAAAAAAAAAAAGGGGAAAAAAACGAAAATGAAATTAGGAAGGAAAAAAAAAAAAAAAATATTCCAACGTCAGAATCATCCAAGGAGGTTTCATTCGTCTGGCAAGGAGAGGGCAAGTGGAATTCAACGTAATTAAGGCGCTTTAAGATAATGCTAAAATATTCTCTCCCCTCCTAGAGTGATTTAAGCTTTCAGAAATCACAGCTGAAAATCAGTTTATTCGTTGCATGTATTTAAAACAATATCCGAGTTAGATACGGTTCCTCAGACTGAGAAGGACCATTTAGTCTAACTGTTTCCACAGTAATTATGCTGTTTTCCCCCCCACCCACAGCTGAGGCAGCAAAGACTTGAGAAAAGCAATAGCCAGCTTCTTAATTTCCCTCTCTTCAGCCTCTATAGTCTTAAATGTCATCTGCTACCGTACTCTGGCAGTAATTCCAGAGCAGCCCTTATAAACTGTCCTGATGAATGTCTGCACTGTGCGTGCCAAGTTCTGCTCTGGCTGCGTCCAAGTTCCTAGAAAGGTGTTTCCTGGTGCTTGGCAAAAGAGCAGCCCAAGGATCAAAAGGGCTTCCAATAGCAGGAGGCACACGGTCGACCAGTGCCTTTTGATCCTCCTTTGGCAGCTGAGCACAGGCACACATGGCAAGACCAGTCCGCATGCACTCCGACCTTATGATCCTTCTAGGAGTTATTTGGGACATTTCTGTGCAGCATCAAACTATTTCCTTAGTCTAAAAGGGTCGCCTGTTGTAATGACAATAAAGTTAAAAGCTATTGGTTGGGGTTTTTTTGCGTTGTAGGGAGTGTAGTCCAAAGTGGACATAAAGGGTCCCCTGCCCAGCCTCTGCCCCAGTGTTCCAAGATTAATCACTACTTAGAATCCTAGAATCAGTCAGGGTTGGAAGAGGACCACAAGGATCATCTAGTTCCAACCCCCCTGCCATGGCCAGGGACACCCTACCCTAGAGATTAGGCAGGACTCGCTCTTCACTAGGAACTTGGCAGCTTTAGGCAGGGATTGAGCCAGATACCCACAGCTCCTAATGGGAGGGGAAGGGGAGGAGGAGTATTTCAGCAAATTGCAATTAGGCATGAATGACTTTAAAAGAAAGCAAACATCCCTGTGCTACTAGCCACCCAGGTGTGTTGTTCAACTGCAACTGGTATTTCCACTGGTAAGGTGAAAAGGCAAAGACACCATCCTCAAATACCTTAGAGTGAGTAAGGATGAGCAGAGCCATCTCTTGCCACAATCTTTCTTTCTAGAAGAGGTTTCAAGATCACCCAACTGGTATAAACACAACACGTTCTGCAAATGCCAAAGTACCTAAGCAGTAAGACTCTCTCCAAAGAGCCTGGCATTACAGGGCAAAGAAAAAAAAAAATTACTTAAGCCTACTTTAATATCAAAACATTTAAAGATCACAGTGGTAATTTCTTAGAGGAAGCAACTTCAAGTTAAGAGATACAGGTAGGCAGCTGATCCTATTCCCTTATGCAGGTACACAGCTGAAGCAGCACTGAAGGTGCAAAACAAGTAGCCAGAAGCATTTCAAGTCCCTGTGCTAGCATACACACTTCCTCATCAACACCTTTCAAGAGGAAAAAAGAAAAAAACCCTGTCTTTTTCACTTGGTTAGCATTCCACTTTTCCCCCCATCAGCACAAGCTCAGATTCTCCACTGAGACACCATGGATGTGTCACCCTCCCCTCATGCAATCTGTTTCACCATTTCCCATCACTTCAGGTCTTCCTTCACGACAGAGACCCCAAAGCCTGCATCAGGTTTACAAGCTGCAACTTTGCGTTAGCTCTTCCAGCTGCTACTGCTGTACCTTCCACAGCTACCCTGGGAAGGGTGCAAGATGTATAAAGCCTCAAAGAGCCTTTCTACAAATTGCTACTCCTAACACTTGAAGTTTCCTAAGATCGTTCCCATATAGAAGAGGCCACTGGGGCTGGTCTGTACTAGGTGGCTATTTCCAGAGCTGCTATTTCAGTGCTTTCTCTCCTGAAGAGATGTGGTTGGAGCTGCAAAAGACAGGACTATGCCCCTAGAGCTCTTCAGGGATTCAAGCATGCTCTGGAACATCAGCAGCAGCCCAGGAGTGAACCAGCACTACATGTAGTTACCCCTTCCCCAAGGGAGCACAGCATGGAAGTGGAACAAGATGGGAATGATGCAGGTGACTGACCAGCCCTAAGCTTGCCTCAAGCCTTATTTTGGCCACCCTGTGAAACTGCAAAATTGCTTCTCTGCTTATCCCTGGGGAAATTTTCCATTAGACCTCCATTCTGATCTCTGTAACCAGATTAGGGTCAGGACTTCAAGTCTGCAGTAGACACAAAACACCCTAGAACCCTTCACAAAAAAAACTCCTAGAAACTCCCAGTGATGCTTCTTGCAAGCATCTAGCCCCAATGAAGACAGCAACTCTGAGTGTGTGCCCACACAGCTGAAGTCAGAGAAATAACAGGCTTTGGTTTTTAGCTTGAATAGGGCAAGAAGTGCTAAGAGAGCTCATCGATATACCACATGAGAAGTGTGGCTCCAAGTGGAGGGGCCCATCTGATATCACCTCCTGGCAATAGAGACCTCGGAGCAGTTTACAATGAAGACTGGGGAGAGGGCAGACAGACAGACAGACCTTCGGGAGTCAGACCGGTATCAGCCCGAGTGACTGCATGCTCCTCCTCATCTTTGCTTGTCTCTCCCTTATCATCAGGGCCAGATGCTAGGGGGCACCCAGCAGAGGCACAACAGAAGCCAGGGACAATAGCCTGGAGGATGCTGAGGCACGTTGGCCACCAGCTAGCAAATGCAAAGGGCTGGGGAAGGGAGGGCTGACAACACCCCCACCCCACAGCAGCTTGTGAGAGAGGCAGGAAACAGCTCCCCTGCCTAGCCCCCATCTCCTATGCATAGCACCAGAACCCTCCCCTACAGAGCAGGTAAGGCTTTGTCTTGCTCTAGTAACAAACAAGCAGCGCACACACACACACAGAGGTTCTTGTGGAGGTTCCTTTCCTCCAAAGCCTTTATGACACACAAAAAGGTGTCTTGTGAAGGTCCCTTTCCTCCAAAGCCTTTATGACACACAAAAAGGTGAGGGTTTGGGTTTTTTTTTTTTGCCTGCGATGGGGTCTTTTTGCTGGGTCCTAGCATGCTGCTCTGGGAAATGAGAGGCCATTAGTAGCCACCACAGTTTTCTTACTGGAAACTTGATAGGGTTGTGGGGACCTCCTCCCCCCTCTCCCTCCCCCAGGACAGGAAACAGAAGGGAATTTGGAGATTCCTCCAAAATCAGTAGTTAAAAGCTAGTGCCACTGAGTTTGGAGGACAAAGGGCAACCGAATCTCAATGCCATATTCCTGGGCTCAGTGGGTGGCTTCTGGAGTCAGCTCTCCAGGCTGAGTTTCACTAGAGGCACTTTGCAAAGGCTGCCTGATAGGAGAACCACATCCAGGTTTACTTCCCAGCTCACAGCCTACCTCTGGCTTTCTCACTTCTGCTGTTCAGGTCTGTGCTTTGTACCACAGCTCCGTTTCCTTCGGAGCCATTCCAAACCTGACCATGATAAATCTGGCAAGCAGCACAAAGTGCTCCTGAGAGCAGCAACCCTCTGGCCTGAGCACAACCATGAACAGCTTAGCAGCCAGCCAGCAGCACTCTCTCCACAGATACAAACCACATTAAATGACTTCCAAAAAACAAAGTTCTCCCACTGGTAGCTTGGAGGAAAGCAACGGCCAAGAGTGGAGAACTATCTGACATGCAGCCTCACACAAAGTGACCTTTGCAAGAAATAGATTTGCTTTTGTGCTGGTTTGAACTAATTGAGAGGATCTGGAATGAGAAATTATAAATATACAGGTTGAGAAAGGAAAATACTGATGATGCTACTTCGCTCATAGCTTTACAAACAACATTTAAGAGTTGTAAGCCAAACACAGGTAAGACAGAGCAGCTTGAGCTGCCACATCTCTGCCGCCTTAGCTGGATCTGAGTAACTTTTGACTACTTTCCTGCTGCTAACCCCCCTGGCCAATCTACTCTTGCTTTCCTGGCACATAAGGCAGATGGTGAGGTTAAGATTGGGAAGTGGAGGGAAGGTGGAAGGGTGGTTGGGAACCCCTCTTGGGGACTCTGCTCTCTAGGAGGGCTGTGGTGTTTCTGTATTACCTTTTCATTATATATAGCTGTAAGTATCTGTTATGTATCATCAATATCTGCTTGTATATTGTGTTCAGCTGTAAATATAAAGCTTCATTTATTAGCTCTAGCCTGGCTGAGTCTAGCCTGGGTTATTTCAAAGTTTGGGGGGGTGGGAAACTGCTGAACCACCACAGCTTTGTTCAGCTTAACTGTGTTAAGCCTGGAGCTGGCACCAACACCTCAGAGGAGGCACAAGCCCCAGCAGCCTTAAAGCTGGGGAAGTTTTTGGTTCAGCTGACAGCTATAGGCAGCAGAGGAATACAAGGACCCACAGGCAATTTGAACAGAACAAGCACTTCTTTCTGCTGCTGGCATGACCTGGCTGCAGACCTTGTACCAGTTCTCTTACAGGCATGATGGAGATGTCAGTGAAGACAAACACGGAGCTTCCTCTATTAGGAGACTGCAGAGTCTCATAAACACCTTCCTCTGCTGGTGTTAGAAAAGAGAGGAGAAATTAAGAGTCACACAATATTCTTGACACTGCCTTGCCTGTGATGGAAACTGCAGATTGAGCAGACTAAAGGTGTTCTAATCTGGTAGATCAGTTACTCCAAGTCTTGGCTAGGTAGCACTTTAAACGTGACCTCTATAGGCAAAGCTGATCTTGCAGGAGGTTGCATGCTCAAAACCCTAAGTAATTCCAGTGAAACAGAGGCACACAAGAGGCTTGAGATCTGGAGCTAATACATACCAGGAAGGTATTTATTTTCTTGGGAGAAGGAAGAAGTCAAGAAGGGAGGGGGAAAAAAAAAAAAAGCTTATTAAGAACGTTAACAGCAGACACTATATCTAATTTCTCTGCATTCCTTCCCCCCCTCCTTTTCCTCCCATTTTTTAAAAAACAGAAGCAAACTTGCAAGTTAAGGATTCTGATCAATGCAACATGTTAGGAAAAGAGAGCAGGAGGTCAAGAGGAAATGATTAATCCTGTGCAGAAGACTGGCAGGATGGGTCCTGGAATGGCTTACCAGAACAATGCCCCCACTAACAAGCAAGTCAAAAGCCCCTTACAGTGAACAGAAGCCCCAGTTACACTGTACATTAATATTCTTCCCTTAATGCAAAGTTACATTTGTTCATCAAAGCCAGATTCGTAAAAAAAAAACAAACAAGAGGACAGGTGAAAAGCTGTGGTGCCAGACCTGCAGCAAGTCTGAAAGGTAAAGAGGATTCCAGCTCTGAAAGCTTTAAGAGCTCTGTGCCGAGGTGGTGCTCGCAGAAGGCTTCAGTAAACCCAATGAGCTGCTTTGAACTAATTGGAGGGCTTCAAGGAGAAATCAGACTACAGGCTGAGAGAGGAAAGCAATGAGGATGCTGCAGCACTCATAGCTTTACTGAGAAAGTTTAAGAGCTGCAACCCAAATATAGATAAGTCAGAGTGCTTCAGACCGCTTTGGGCTGCGGCTGCTCTTGCATGGCTCTTTTCTCCCTGCCTTTTGTAGCTGGATCTGAATAATTCCACTAACTTCCTTCCTGTTGCTGACCTCCCCTGGCCCATCTACCTTCACCTATCTGCTGCATGAAACAGATGGTGAGATAAGATTGGGGAAGGAGGGAAGGTGGAAGGGGTGGTTAGAAACCCTTCTTAGGGATTCTGATCTCTGGGAGGGCTGTGGTGTTTCTCTATTACCTTTTCACTGTATCATCTGTTATACATCTGTAAATATCTGCTTGTATATTGTGCAGAGCTGTAAATACAAAGCTTCGTTTATTAACTTCCAGCCGACTGAGTCCTAGCCTGAGTTATTTCAAAGTTTGGGGGGGTGTGGGGGGAGATAACTGCTAAACCACCACGTTGAAGCAAGAGGGAAGAACTATGACAGCTCTCCTCTGCACACTGACTTTCCCAGCTCACTCAGCAGCAGCCTGGTGCTGCTCTCGCTAGGAGACTGCTCTGTTAGTGGCAGTTCAGCATGCTGGAGAGAGAGAGAGAACAAGCAAATTCACCCCAAGCAATACTTTGGACTTGAAGGTGCTTGCAGAGTTCAAGGTTTACTTTGAGGTAGCCATTTAGTACTTGCGCTTTCAGGGCGCCAGGCAGAAGTGAGGCAAACCTGAAAGATCCTCAACCCTCAGGTACTTATTACGAGTCCCCAGGGCTGCACAGTGGAAGCAGCCAGGGTAAGCCCCAGCTCTGCTTCCAGAGAGATTACCAACTTAGGAAGCACTGATCCATTCCACGATGTTGGCACATTCTGCATAGCCTCACAGCCTTGGGATAACAACTATGCCCCGGGGAGTTCACAACTGCTTCAAGACTGACCCGGGCACATCCTCCCATTAAAGAAACACCACTTCAGCGGTATCCCCACCCCAGTTTAACCAGCTCCCTGGTGCAAGCATTAGCACCTTGCACTGCCAAACCCATCCAATGAGCTGGCCAATAATCCACAAAGAGAGGGAAAAAAAGCTGCTCAAGTCAGCTCGGTTCCCTAATCCCTCTGGTTGCACCAATGGTGGGGATGCTGCTGTGGGTACCGACATTTAAGAAAGCAGTGGGGTGGGCACAATCAGGCACAGAGCTGAGGGATCAGCCTGCCCTCCCCCTCCCCTGCTCCTGCCTGCCTGCAGCCCCCTCTCCCCTCCTCTTCCTCCTGCCTGCAGCCTCCTCTCCCCTCCTCCTCCTCCTGCCTGCCTGCAGCCTCCTCTCCCCTCCTCCTGCTCCTGCCTGCCTGCAGCCTCCTCTCCCCTCCCCTCCTCCTGCCGCCTGCCCTCCCCTGGCCGGGGCCACCGCCGAGCCCCAGCCTAAAGGAGCCAGGCGGTGTGGAGGGAACGCCCTCCGGCAGCACTGCTGATTGCCTTTGTATCGGCAAATAGCCTCCATTTTGAGGAGCCGGAGGCATTGAGGGTGCGCTAGAGAAACCAAATGTCAGCTCGCCGTGCCCAGGAACCGAAGCGGCTGGCGGTCAGCGATGCTTCCCAACACCCGCAGCAACCTCCTCCGGCAGAGCCTGCTTCTGCGCATCCACCCTTCGGGTCCACCTCCCCCCGTACCCCTGCGCACCACAGAGCCAAGGGCCGAGCAGACTTCGGGGACAGATGCAGCATCCCAAACGACAAATTAAAACTCCCTCCGCTCCCACTAGCAGCTTGATGCGGTCACAGCTCCAATAGGCTGACCTACAGCGTCCATTCTCCCGAAGAGGGGTGGGGGGTAAAAGGGGCGCACTAAATAGCACACAGGTTTCTGAGCTCCGTCTTTGGCAACGTGCAGACAAATCCACGCAAGCCTACAGAGCTCATGGACAGGCAGGTTTGGTCTCAGCAAGGCTCCACCACTCTTTTTGGTTAAGCCAAAAATCCAGAGAGTGTAGCGTGCACGGCAGTTTATGCCAGCACTTCAGTCTCGCCCGTGAAGGATGTGAGTTAAAAAGGCACAGACTAATTCCAGTTTGTGACCTCTTGCAGCATTGCAGAGACTCCACAGATCTTCGGCCTCTAATTTTCCTGATATTTTAATTTTTCCCCATTAAACCTGTGAGTGAAATTCACTTAACTCCAGGGGAAACAAGCAAGAGTTACTAAATTCACCTCCTGCAAACCCAATCTCTTACTTAGTCTAAGCTCTAGTAGGGAAACATTTTACAGGTGCTCCTTTAGTTTTAGCCACAAACTAATTCCAGTTTGTGACCTCTTGAAGCACTGCAGAGTCGACAGATCTTAGGCTTCTAATTTTCCTGATTTTTGTGTCCCCCCCCCCCCATTAAATCAGTGAAATCGAAATGTAACCTTAACTCCGGAGGAGACAGTCAAGAGTTACTAAATCCATTTCCTGCAAACCCATTCTCTTATTTAGTCCAAATTCTCATAGGGAAACACATTTTACAGGTACTCCTTTAGTTTTAGACCTGAGCTGCCTCCTCCTCAAACCAGACCCGAGATGCCCCCACCCCAAATTCTGCAGCATTTACTGAGAGCCTGCCTTTGAGGTAAGAGAGCATCCTTGTAACACATCCTAGACACCCTCTGTGCCCTCAGCTAGATTGTCTGGTCCTGCTCTGGCAGGGGGGTCGGACTTGATAATCTCTTTGGGTCCCTTCCAACCCCCTGACACCCTGTGACCCCCCCTTCAGCATCTCTGGTCCCCAGCGCAGGCTGGGAGCTGGGTTAGGTTATGCATCTCCGCATGAAACTCAGCAGTGCACGGTCAAGGACCACCCAAATCCCCTCCTTGCGAGCTGACCGAGTCGTGGTCTGCACCCGGTGTGCAAATACAGGGGACAAGCCTGCATGGCTGGTTCAACATGCCAAACACAAGTATGTTAAAAAGCCAAATAATTGTTATCTGGAGCTCAGCACACGTGCCCGAGTTGAGTGCAAACATCCATTCTGCTCTGCCCTCCCCACACAAAAGCCGGGAAAGTGGATTCCAAAGTTCAAGCACTGTTACTAGAGGGAAAAACACGGACACGAAACCCAGCCTGGCTTCAGCCAGCTGTCCAGGGTGAGGGGGGATAAAGAAGTAGCAGCAACTCTTCATGAAGCAAGGGGTAAGATGAGTTCTGAGAGCTCCTCCTAGCAGCAGCTATTCATGAAGCAAGGGGTAAACAGGAGTTCTTCTGAGAGCTGCTCCTAGCAGCAGCTATTCATGAAGCAAGGGGTAAACAGGAGTTCTTCTGAGAGCTGCTCCTAGCAGCAGCTATTCATGAAGCAAGGGGTAAACAGGAGTTCTTCTGAGAGCTGCTGCTCCCCTTACTGCTGCGTTTTCCTGCTGCTCCCTGAAGTTCATTATGATGCACATTATCCCGGGCGAGGGGTGAAAAAGGGGCTGCTAACCAAAAGCTAACACCTCCAGCCAGCCAAGACACAGGTTGTGATGTAAATGCAGGGGAACATGTTTTAAGACCTCTTATTTCATGTGTAACAGGACACTGTCACAAGGGCAAGTCCACTTTCAGCTACAGATGAATTTTATTAACGTGATCAAGTCTCATTGCTTCCCTCCCCCTCCACCCCTACCCAACTCCTCAAGCTGATTAACCTTTAAAATACAGAACCATCACCCCACAAATTCCTGAACATCATTCTTGAGTGGTGTAGATTTTTGTTGTTTCAGTTTTTGCCCAGTACTTGGGAAAAAAAAAAAAACAAAACTAGGCAACTCCCTTCCAAGTAGGAACTACACCATCCTTTGTCTGCCCCACACAATTAGCCTCTCCTTGACAGGCACCATCTTTTGCACCACAATCCTCACAAGATGGCAAGCACTGTTCAGAGGAGGGAAAAAAAAAAAAACCCAGCACCACCACACAAACCCATTTTTAATACTGACCCTTTCAGTGCGTGTACAAAAGCCCAGCCTGCTGCCACTGCAAACATGTGTACAGGATTGCCAACCTCTAAATTCCACGCAGAACAACACCTCCCTCTTTGAAGCTTTGCCTCATGGCTCTTCTCAAAGCAAGAGCCCAGTTAACTGCAAACTGCAAGTGGCATCAGACCACCTAAACAAGACAGATGCAGGCAGCAGCTGAAGCCTGAGCACTAGAAAAGGCACTCTGGGGTGGGGGATGGAAGGGGAAGAGAGGCAGAAGAGGAGGAAGCCATTTGGCTATAAAAAGGATCTTTCTTTCCTGTTGAAATGCAATGCCAAGAGTGTCAAAATGGCTTGAAGGTGGGGAGGTCGAACATGATTTGAGATGCTAAAAATCTCTCCAGCATCATCCAGGCTGGATGAGGTCTTGAGTGTCCTGATCTAGTGGGAGGTGTCCCTGCCTATGGCACAGGGGGGGTTGGAACTGGATGATCTTTGAAGTCTCTTCCAACCTAAACCCTTCTATGATTATCAAAATGACTGGGGGGGGGGATGGGGGGGAAATATAATTTTAAGATTTTTTTTTGTTCTGCCATCGTAACGGCTGCAAGAAATTCTCAAGTTCACTTTCAGCACAAAGTAGCCACAAATTACCCTAAGGAATCTGCCACTTACAAAACACCACTGAAAAAAGTCTATTTTCCAGTCATTTTCAGATGCAACATCCCTGCCCATCTTCCCTCCCTCCAGCAAGTAAGAATAAAACCAACTGCCCACAAAAACAGAACTACCGTGGCTGACTCTGCAAGGGTCAAGGTGCTGGGAAATAAAACATGAAAACCAGTTCAATAAAAACTGGTTATTAATGACAGTATCAGCACAATGCACCTTTCATCCCTGGGCAACATAGGTGTTCTGTACTGCTCAGCAAAAAATATTTCACCAGCTTCTGGGACTGCCATTTCAATCCAGTCACGAAACCTCAGAGCTCTTCTACACCTTCTGACTCCTATCACAGAATTAACCAGGTTGGAAAAGACCTCCAGGATCATGGAGAGTCCAACCTAGCACCTAACCCTTCTCATTAACTAACTCATGGCACTCAGTGCCTCATGCAGCCTCCTCTCAAACACCTCCAAGGATGGGGACTCCCTGGGCAGCCCATTCCAATGCCAATCATTCTTTCAGTGTAGAACTTCTTCCTAACATCCAGCCTGAACCTGCCCTGGTGCAGCTTGTGGCTGTGTCCTCTTGTTCTGTGCCTGGGAGAAGAGTCCAACCCCAGCTGGCTACAACCTCCTGAGGAGGGAGTTTTTAAGGCTCTCAGGTAGTGACTATGGGGGTATGGAGCAAAGCTGGAGGTGGAGAGATTCAGCCTGGAGGTGAGGAGGAAGTTGTTGAGCATGAGAGTGGTGAGAGGCTGGAATGGGTTGCCCAGGGAGGTGTTTGGGGCTACATCCCTGGAGGTGTTTTTGGCCAGGCTGGCAGAGGCTGTGGGCAGCCTGCTCTAGGGTAGGGTGTCCCTGGGCATGGCAGGGGGTTGGAACTGGCTGATTCTTGTGGTCCCTTCCAGCCCTGACTGATTCTGTGATTCTCAGGCAGTGCTGTGCTCACTGAAATCGCTGGACAACAGAGGGAGCAGAGGCAGTTGAAGATGTTACAGGGAAGGAGCAAAGTACCAAAGTTCCCTTTCTCTTGTCCAAACCTGTTCCTCTCTTCGTACAACCTTGTGGTCCCTTCCAGCCCTGACTGATTCTATGATTCTAACTAATGGTCCTTATAAAAAGTCAAGATGTGACAGAGGGCTTAGTAAAGTTTGAGTAGTACCTTTGCTATTCTCTCACTCTCCCAGAAGTAAGCAGGTCACTTGCACAGTAAAACCTTTTGCTGTGGCAAAGGTCTTTAATCAACTCCAGCTTCTTTTCCCCAGCTGTACTGCAGCAGTAATAATGTTCTTTAGCTCACAATAAAGGATTTGGCAATAGGAAGAGTCACTGAAGCACAGACTGACAGCCTCGACTCTGCCCACACACACTCCTCTCCTGCTGATGAGGAAGCCAGGCTCATCCTTGCTCTTTTGGGCCAGTCATTCAGGCTCTGCTCTATAAAAGCTGAACAGCTCCCACATTAGACTCCAAACCATTGTCCTAGAAGCTGGTCTTTAAAGCTGATTTGCAGGAAATTGGATTTACACCTGCCTCATATGAGGGACCCAAAGAGCTCCTCCAGTCCAACCCCCCTGCCACAGCAGGACCNTCTTCAGGTGTGTGGTGGTTTAAGCAGTTCCCTGCCCCCCAACCTTTTATAAACCCTGGCTAGGACTCGGAAACACTGGAAGTTAATAAATGAAGCTTTATATTTACAGCAATGCACAATATACAAGCAGATATTTACAAGGTATAACAGACATTTACAGATATATACAATGAAAAGGTAATACAGAAACACCACAGCCCTCCCAGAGACCAAAATCCCCAAGAGGGGTAGCCAACCACCCCCTACCACCTTTCCCCCCTTCCCTAGTCTTATCTCACCACCTGTTGATGCTGCAATAAGCTGAAGTAGATCAGCCAGGGGGGTTAGTAGTAGGAAAGAAGTTAGTAGAATTACTGGGAATTGAGGCAAAGACAAAAGGAGACCATGCAAAGAGAAGCAGCTGCAGCCAGAGCAGTCAGAAACCATCTGGTATCTAATGTTTGGGGTACAACACTTTAAAACCATTTTTTTTCCCTTTCTCAGTAAAACTCTGATGAAGTGCCACACTGTGTTTACCTCTCTCAGCCAATAGTCTTACTTCTCACTCCAATTATCCAATTAGCTCAAACCAGCACAAGGTGCTACAGCCTCTTCTTGCTTAAAGAAATGGCTTGGAGATAGTATAACATTAATCTGGATGCTTGTGGTATTAATATTGGATGCTTCTAGACAACGGCTTGGTAGGTTCCAATAAGCAAACGCATTACAAGACACCGTCTGTGATGTTGATTTTAACTTGACCAAGCGTTTTCAGCTCGGGAATAAAAGATTGAAGCTTTTTTCAAATTGACTCAGATTAAAAA
>VWZI01007031.1:1367313-1381449 GCA_013396835.1 Psilopogon haemacephalus | reverse complement strand
TTTTTTTTTTTTTTTTCTTTTTTTTCTTTTTTTCACTTTATCAAGCCAGGCTCTTGTCTCTCCTTTCCAACAAAGCCCACCTACATTTACAATGGTGGATGGATGCTGGGAAGAGAAGTTTGAGTATCTTCTGTTTGCTGGCTACAGAGGAGTGGAGCTGTGTGGAGCCTGACAGCCCCTTCTGTGAGCCACAGCCTGGCAGTACAGATGCTCATTTGTTTAACTAAAAGCAGCCCGGGGGCTCGTGTGGTCCCTGCAGCACAAACCCTACTCTTGGTCTCCGTGTCCCACAGCCTTTGGTCGCTGCTTGCGAGCCAGGGAAGTGAAAATAAGGAAGGAGGGAATGAGGCTTCAGGAAGCCAACTCGAATGGTGGTATCAGCACCTCAGGAAGCTTACCCAAGGTGGTGGGGTGCAGGGCAGGTGAAGAAGATCAGAAGCATAGGAAATCAGGGAAACAGATGTGGCTGTGCCAGGCTCTGGAGAGGGAACTCCTGAGATGTGGTCTCAGCGTTCCCATGCCTTCCCATCTGGTGGCGAAGGAAATTATCTGAAGTGGAGGGACCAAGGGTCCCCTCCCAGCTATTTAAAAAAAATAATAATTTTTTTTTTTTTTTTCTTCCAATTCTTTTCCCTCCCCTCAGTTCCCATGATGCAATTAAAGCAGCCCCTGCTGACATCATCACCTGTGCTTGCTGAATGCAGCCATTGTGTCTGGGCTGCACTGCTCTGCTATATATAGACTGCTGGCCAATCTCTGCTGTGCATCAGCAGGGAAGACACCCAAGGAGTCAAGGGAGCAGTTGCCCCTGTAGGGCTCCTGCCTTTTGTCCTGTGGCCTCAGGACCTGGTGGATTGCGCAGGGGAACTAGAAATAGTCCAAGGTAAGTGGTTGGGAGGCTGGGCCAGGAGACCTTGGAAGGATTGATTTGCAGCAGTGGTGTCAAAGATACCTTCTAGGCTGTGACTCGTGAAGCAGAAAGACAATTTGAGCTATGCTTCTTGCTAGCTCCATCCAGCTAGAAGTGAGTGGAGAGTCAGGAATCTCCTCTGGCTAGCTGCTGGGTCAGGCAGCGTTGCATAGCTGCAGGTCCTCATGCCTTAGGTACATGTTGAGGGGAAAACATCCACCTGGAAGCTGTGGGTTTGGCCTTCTGGAGAGTTGAGGAGGCACAGTCAGTGACCTCCTCTCTGCCACGAAGATGCTCAGAGGGCTGCAGCAGCTCTGCTGTGAGCACAGACTGAAAGAGTGGGGGCTGTGCATGCTGGAGAAGAGGAGGCTCCCAGGTGACCTTCTTGTGGCCTTCCAGCATCTGAAGGGGGCTACAAAAAAAGCTGGGGAGGGACTTTTTAGCACATCAGGGAGTGACAGGACTGGGGGAATGGGTCAAAGCTGGAGGTGGGGAGATTCAGATTGGATGTGAGGAGGAAGTTGTTGAGCATGAGAGTGGTGAGAGGCTGGAATGGGTTGCCCCTGCAGGGAGGTGTTTGGGGCCAGATCCCTGGAGGTGTTTTTAGCCAGGCTGGCAGAGGCTGTGGGCAGCCTGCTCTAGGGTAGGGTGTCTTACGGCTAACCCCCCTGGCCCATCTACCTCCACCTATCTGCTGCATCAACAGCTGGTGAGAGAAGATTGGGGAAGGGGGGAAAGGTGGTAAGGGGTGGTTAGAAAACCCCTCTTAGGGATTTTGGTCTCTGGGAGGGGCTGTGGTGTTTCTGTATTACATTTTTTCAGTGTCTATATCTGTAAATATCCATTCTGCATTGTAAATATCTGCCTGTATATTGTGCACAGCTGTAAATATAAAGCTCCATTTATCAACTTCCAGTATTTCTGAGTCCTAGTCTGGGTTTATATCAAAAGATTGGGGGGGGGCAGGTAAGGGCCAACCCACCACCCCTTCTATATTCTATCTAAATATAAAGCTCCATTTATCAACTTCCAGTATTTCTGAGTCCTAGTCTGGGTTTATATCAAAAGATTGGGGGGGGGCAGGTAAGGGCCAAACCACCACACCTTCTATCAGGAGGGAAGGTGACAAATCATTCCTTAAATTATTTACTACCGACTGGCTGTGAATTATTAAAGTGTTTATTACTTACCACTTGGATGGCAGCTCAGCAGAGAAACTCTCCAGCCTTTGGAGACAGCCTGAGGAGCTGAGCCGAGGCGGTGGCTGCAGCAGCATCTGCTGTGAGAAAAGGCACAGCTGGAGCCCGCAGCATCTCGCAGCCTCTGCTGCTGCAGATGGCTTCTGCCGTCGGTTCTGCGGCCTCACAACCTCCTGCCACTCCGCCCAGCCCTTTTCTCAGGACGGGAGTGCTGAGGAGCTCTTTGCACCATGTGGCCACTGCCATCAGCCCTAATTGTTTGCGGACTGTTGCTGTGATTTTCTTAACTCATTAAACTACCTTTGGGCAGCACAAAGGCAAGAGGATGCTCATTGCCATCAACGGATGAAGATGTTTGGGGTTTTTTTTTTGGTGTGGCTCCGTTGAAGACATTGTCAGGTTTTCACACAGGTCATTTTAACCTCCTTTCCAGCCTCTCCCGGGTTTGGGGTTGTTTTTTTCCTTTTTGCTTTCTGTTTTAATTTTCCCATTCCTTGAAACCCTCATCATGTGCCGATCATTAGGACTTCTGCTCAATGCCTACTTATCCTCCCCGGTCACCATTCAAGAGCTGGAGATTAGCGATCAAAGAAAGGCTCTACCTTATCTCCAGCGCTGTTTTCTGGAGAAAGACAAAGCAAGGAGATAAAAGTAGCCGGGGCGGACCTGCGGCTCCGCTTAACAATGCCTCCACGTCGGCGTTGGGACAGTCAGGATTGGGTTAAAATACAACTCGCCGGAGCAAAAAAAAATTCTGCTGCTGAGTTCTGGCTACGTAACATGGCTGCAAAAAAAAAAAAAACACCCAAAAAACCAACACACACACACACACAAAAACCCATCGGGAAGAGTGGGATGAGTTCGGTGTTGCAGCATCCTCAGGGCGGGCAGCGATCGCTGGAGAGCTCTGAAAGCCTGGGAGCAGCCAGCTCGTCCTTGAAACACACTGCTGCTTTTTTTTTTTTGTATCCTCTGTGCAGTTCGCTTTCCCTTGCAAACATTTTAGTCGTTCAGCCCAGGAACTGATTAAACCGCTTGGTAAACACGGTACAGATGTCCAAGTGGGGGGGGGGGTGGGGAAAACCCAACAACAACAACNTTTTTTTGTATCCTCTGTGCAGTTCGCTTTCCCTTGCAAACATTTTAGTCGTTCAGCCCAGGAACTGATTAAACCGCTTGGTAAACACGGTACAGATGTCCAAGTGGGGGGGGGGAAACCCAACAACAACAACAAAAAAATCTCACAAGCTACTCACAATAAGGCAGCTGCTGAAAATAACTTGCCTAGAACTATTTAGGGAAAATGTTAAAAGTCGTGGAAGTGTTCATGGATTATTTGGGGATGCCCTAGTTACCCAAAAATCAAGAGAAAGGCTAAGGATAGGGTTGGGATACAGCTGAAACCTTTACAGCCCATTGCAAGATTTGGGGTCTTGAAGATGTTCATGGATTATTTGGGGATGCCCTAATTACCCAAAAATCAAGAGAAAGGCTAAGGAGATGGTTGGTATACAACTGAAGTCTTTGCAGTTTATTGCAGGATTTGGGGTCATGAAGGTGTTCATGGATTATTCAGAGCTACTTTAATGACCCGCAATCAAGAGAAAGGTTAAAGAATATGGTTGGGATACAGCTGAAACCTTTACAGCCTGTTGCAGGATTTGGGGTGATGAAGGCATCCATGGATTATTTGGGGATGCCCTAATTACCCAAAATCAAGAGAAAGGCTAAGAATATGAGAATATGGTTGGGATACAGCTGAAACCTTTACAGCCTGTTGCAGGATTTGGGGTGATGAAGGCATCCATGGATTATTTGGGGATGCCCTAATTACCCAAAATCAAGAGAAAGGCTAAGAATATGAGAATATGGTTGGGATACAGCTGAAACCTTTACAGCCTGTTGCAGGATTTGGGGTGATGAAGGCATCCATGGATTATTTGGGGATGCCCTAATTACCCAAAATCAAGAGAAAGGCTAAGAATATGAGAATATGGTTGGGATACAGCTGAAACCTTTACAGCCTGTTGCAGGATTTGGGGTGATGAAGGTGTCCATGGGTTATTTGGTGAGCACTGGTGACTCAGTTTTGAAGCACCTAAAGCTGTTTCACATTCCTGATTACCCTACAAAGATGAGCAGTTGGGAGGCAGTCTGTGGTCTGATTTATATTCCCAGGCTGATAAACAGCTGAACTCCCACCCGGGCTATATTTGGACTATGTTGGAAATGCCACCTTCAGAAATTCAAACCACCCCCCCCCAAAAAAAAAAAAAGAACCAACAACAAAGCCCATAGAGACTTGCTTGAGAAGAGGCATACCTAACCTTCAACAAATTTTCATTCAGGTAAGCAATTTTTTCCCCTCTCTTTCTGGTCAAAGTGTTTCCTCAGAGCTGTATCCCAGTTTCCAGAGCTCCTGCTGGGTCCCAAAGATGAACTCTTTCAGCTGTGGCTCCCGGAGTACTTCTCCATTCTCTGCACCCCTTCTTTATGCTGGTGGTTACACCTTGGTGCTTTGACAGACACCTGAGTTGACTAATGTGGTTTTTCTGTGTGAAATGCAGATTTTTGGGCCCCTGGGAGATGTGTTTGGTGGTAGATCAGAGAGCTCACCTTTAAACTGCAAGCAGTTTCCTGGAGAAGGCTTAAAGTGAAACAAACAAAAAAAAAGAAGGTAAAAAAGATTAGTGTCTTCAGGGGACAGTTTCCAGCACATCACTTAAATCCTCCTCCCCAGTATACAGGCTGAGTAAAGGTTAATCCTACAGCACATAAAATCCCAATACAACCCACACTGCCTCAATACACACATTTCCAGGAGGAATTCCTCTGACTGAGCACGGTTGGCAGCCACACAGGAAACTTAGAGCTCAGTGGCCACAAGTCAGTGGAGATGCAGGTCTGAGTTAATGGCCATAAGTCAGCGGAGATGCAGGTCTGACTTCATGGCCACAAGTGAGTGGAGATGCAGGTCTGACTTCATGGCCACAAGTGAGTGGAGCTGCAGGTCTGACTTCATGGCCACAAATCAGCTCTTACCCCAGGTCAGCATCACACAGTGCCACAGCCTGAAGTTTTCCACAAGGAAGTGATGGGGAAGCTCTTATCCCAGGTCAGCATCACCCAGTGCCATAGCCTGGTGTTTTCCACAAGGAAGTGATGGGGAAGCTCTTACCCCAGGTCAGCATCACCCAGTGCCACAGCCTGGCATTTTCCACGAGGAAGTGATGGGGAAGCTCTTACCTCAGGTCAGCATCACCCAGTGCCACAGCCTGGCGTTTTCCACGGGGAAGTGATGGGGAAGCTCTTACCCCAGGTCAGCATCACCCAGTGCCATAGCCTGGCGTTTTCCATGAGGAAGCGATGGGAACGCAGGGACCATCGCCCCGGCTCTTTGGGCAAAGCCTTTCCCCGGCAGCGGGAGCTCAGGGAGCGCGGCACGGCGCACATCAGTGCCTGCAGAGCGCTGGGGCTTGCTCATGAGGCAGCCAAGGCGCCGTGAGCCCAGCGATACTCCCCGGCAGGGTGCCGGTGCCGCCTGGTCGCCGGCTGACGAGCGGGGCCGCACGGACAATGCCCGCCCCGGTCCCAGGGGCCGCTTTTGTTCCCAGCTCCGCAGGTTCGGTCCCCGAGGCGGAGGCGGACGCGAGCGGTTCCCGCAGGGCTGAGTCTCCGCAGCGGGGTTGAGCGGGACAATAGTGCCCCCCAGCGGCCGCCGCCGCCATCACAGGCGCTCTCCCCGCGCCTCGGCACCGCCTGGGCTCCGCCGGGGGCTGGCCCCAGCGGCAGCGGTGCGGAACGGGGACGGGTCCGCAAGCCTGGAAAGAGCTCCTTGGCTGCTTTCCGTTCAGTTCAAACCGCACACCTGAAGAGGCGGCAGGGGCCTGAGAGAACCGGACGGGAGGCTGCGGCTCGCAGCTCAACATGAGCGAGTGCAGCCCAGACGGCAACTGTGTGCTGGGCTGCAGCAAGAGCAGCTGTGGGCAGCAGGGCAAGGGAGGGGATTCTGCCCCTTGGCTCTGCTCTCCTCACACCCCACCTGCAGACCTTGTCAACAGTCCCTCCCCAGCCCTCCTGGAGCCTCTGTCAGATCCTGCAAGGCCACTCCTGGCAGCCTTCTCCTCTGCAGGCTGCAGAGCCCCAACTCTCTCAGCCTGTCCTCACAGCTGCATCTTGGTGGCCTCCCCAGCACTTGCCTGTGCTGCTTGTACTGGGGGCTGCAGAGCTGCAGACAGTGCTGCAGGTGGGGTGTGAGGAGAGCAGAGCCAAGGGGCACAATCCCCTCCCTTGCCCTGCTGCCCACAGCTGCTCTTGCTGCAGCCCAGCACACAGTTGCTGTCTGGGCTGCACTTACACTGCAGCCTCATCTTCACCTTTGCACCACCCCAGACCCCCAGGTCCTGTTCCTCAGGGCTGCTCTCAGCCATTCCCCACCCAGGCTGCAGTTGTGCTTGGGATTGCACCCAGCCAGCTGCAGGACCTTACAGTGTAAAGACCAAGGTAAGGCAACTGCTGTCTTCTGCACAGAACAGAACTTCTCTGATGGTTTTCCCTTTGTCTTTTCGAATAATTCAGTAGCAGGCAATCTGGGATGCCAATATTGCCACCAGGCAATGTATTATGCACAGTGAATGCCTGAAGGTGACATCTGATGCCTGGTTTGAGTCGCACACTCTATTTAATGGGGCCCGGCAGTACTCAGCCACATTAAAAGCACACATGCACATTTTTGCAGACCAGCAGTTTAATAAATGTTCAGAATTCACTACAAAAAAACCCCGAAGATTCCCAACTGCCACCCTCCACTGGGATCCCTACAGCTGCATGGAGAAGGCAGAAATGCTAATACTGTGCAAACTGCCCAGGGGCTCTTTCAGCAGCAGTCAGAAATCCGTTGGGCTTGAATACCTTTATCAAAATACAGGTTTAAATAATTTACTCTTAAAAACATTCCCCCACCGAGAGTCTCTTACGTACAATAGACAATTCATCTGATTATCAGATAGGTCCTCAGTTTTTCCAGTTCCAAGGAATGCAGAGGTCTCCATCCTGCAGCACAGAGTAGAAGTGGGAGATGCAGAGGTGCATACCTTGGAGGTAGGGCAGGGACTCCTCCAGCAGCCTCCTGCAGCAGTCTATCATCTGGGCACTGGAAACGCTGGGCTCCTTGTACAGCCTGTCCAGGGACAGTTTCTCAGTGGAAGTCTCAATTAGCTCTTTCTCTGTCATCATCATCCTAGCAAATGAAGACAACAGGCAGGGACAAAGTTAGAACTTCACCTCTTTTAAAAAAAACCTTGAAATAAGCAGACTTGGAATGCTAGAATCAATCGGGGCTGGAAGGGACCACATGGATCAGCCAGTTCCAACCCCCCTGCCATGCCCAGGGACACCCTACCCTAAAGCAGGCTGCCCACAGCCTCTGCCAGCCTGGCTGCAAACACCTCCTCTGGGGATTATGTAATTTTGTGATGCAAATAAAAGATCTTCTCCTTTTTGAACAGAATACAACTATTTCTACAGAGTGAAGGATGGCTGCCACCTGTGGAAGAGTAGCAAGGAGGCATTTACTGCTCCCATCTACTCCATTTATTTCCCCTTGTCAGGTGCTAACAATTCACCGACAGAACACAGGAAAGAACAATTCTCTACCGTGGTCTCAGTTATGTTCAGTTTACATTTCACTGCTTGCTTTGTCACCTAAGTGACAGTAACAGAAGTCTGTTGCTTTCCTTGTGTAATAAAACAGAGCCTCCTGTTCTGCAGACTGAACAGCCCCAACTCTTTCAGTTTAAAAACTTCACCTTTCCTCTGGGGATTATGCAATTTTGTGATGCCAGTAAAAGATCTTCTCCTTTTTGACTAGAATACAACTATTTCTACAGGGTGAAGGATGGCTGCTCTCTAACCATGGCCTGTGTTCACTCAACAAGGAAGTTTTTGCCTTCAAGCAAAGTTCTATTTCACAAACTGAAGATTTGATTTGTTTTTGTTTTTTTTTTTTATCCACCAAAAGATCACAATCACATTCATCAAAGCTGCCTCTTAATAAGACATGCAAAAAGGTTAATGAGCCAAATTTATCAAGTCACATTAACACTTACTCCTCCTTTCTTCTCAGATTCTCTCTTGCTTCCTGTGCTTTAGCAAAAATAAACCACTGGAGGGTGGCAGGATCACAGACGGTTGGGATTGTGAAGTGTCCAAACTCGTGCAAGCTGGGTGTGTACCTGTCACTGATCAAACATGATGCAAGTCAAAAGCAAAGCATCTCTTTCTTCTTTCCACGTGCATTTACGTTAGTTACCTTCACAGCTTAAATGTGAAGAGAAGAGAGCATCGACTAACTGCAATCAAAACAAGTGGTTAAAAAAACAAAAAATCAATCAAGTTTGCTTCAGGAGAATCCAGAAGCAAAGGCAAATGTCTGTCTTTATAAACTGCATTTCTAAAGCATCTGCCTGCAATGCTAAAAAAAAATTAAAATACAAATAGCAGCACCATATTACACAGCTGAGTGTTGAGCTGACAGCACAAAACCTTTGATTTAGAATTACAGAATCACAGAATCAATCACGGTTGGAAGGGACCACAAGGATCAGCCAGTTCCAATCCCCCCTGCCATGCCCAGGGACACCCTACCCTAGATCAGGCTGCCCACAGCCTCTGCCAGCCTGGCCAAAAACACCTCC
Organism: Psilopogon haemacephalus; assembly: GCA_013396835.1. NCBI lineage: Eukaryota > Metazoa > Chordata > Aves > Piciformes > Megalaimidae > Psilopogon > Psilopogon haemacephalus. The sequence continues at coordinate 1,372,645 of VWZI01007031.1, read as the reverse complement.
AGGGATCTGGCCCCAAACACCTCCCTGCAGGGGCAACCCATTCCAGGCTCTCACCACTCTCATGCTCAACAACTTCCTCCTCACCTCCACTCTGAATCTTCCGCCTAGTCCTGTCACTCCCTGAGAGCCTCAAAAGTCCCTCCCCAGCTTTTTTTGTAGCCCACTTCAGATCCTGGAAGGCCACAAGAAGGTCACCTGGGAGCTTCCTGTTCTGCAGACTGAACAGCCCCAACTCTTTCAGTCTGGAGATTTAACCCATCAGAACACGGTGAGATAAAACCAGAACTTTGACTCTAACCTCAATGAACTAAGCAGGACTCTCTTCAACCTGATTTTTTCCCTAATGTATAAAAATGCACGTAAAACCTTTAGAAAGAAAGGAGTTTGATATAATGAAAATCTGAGACAGTTTTCTTCTAAGAGGAAGCAGTAATTGTGGGGGGAGAGGAAGAGCAGAAGCTCTACGAGCTGATTTGAGGCTAACTGGAATATTTCAGTGAGAAAAATTAGATTACAGGCTCTGAAAAGCAAAGACTGCTGATGTCTGCTGCACTCATAGGCCTGCTGTATAAAAGCAAGGACACAGACATAGGTTAAGAAAGTCTGACTCTGTCTGTGGAATCTGTTGGTCTCTCTCCCTCCCTGGCTTCTGCCTGGATCTGTGTAACCCAACTCATCGATTCTGCTTCTAAGCACCCCTGGCTGATCCTTCCAACTCACCTTGAATGTAAGGCAGACTCTGGGATAAGAAAAAGGGGGGTGGAAAGAAGGTGGCAGGGTGGTTGGGAGCCCCTCCTGGGCACTCTTGACTGCTGGGAGGGGCAGTGTGTGCCTGCATTTCTTTCCACTTATATATTTCTGCATCGAGCTGTAAATATTTGTACTCTATTGTCGATATCTGCTTTGTGTCTTGTGCTAAGCTGTGACTAGAAAGCTTCAGCCCTTATCTGCCAGCCTTGCTGAGCCCAGTCTGGGTGAATTCATTGTGGGGGGGTGGGGGGGCAGGTTAAGCTTCCCTGCAAAACACCTACCTTTCCAGAATCATCTGCAAGCCTCGCAGGCTGCGAGGATGAAAAGGCAGCCTACTGTCACGTAGTCTGTTATAGAAGGAGTCCAGAGTCTCATAGTACTCTTCTAGAGTCAGCAAGGGCTGCAGCTCTTCAACATATATCACCTGGATGCCTCCCAGCAGCTGGCTTATCCGATCCTCCAACAGCAGCAGCCTCTTCTCCAGTTTGTAGTAATTTGGCAACCTCTCAAAAATCTGTGCACACACACACACACACACACAAGACCACACTGCCCACGTTGTAAAGCAGGACAGTGAACTTTAAGAGATAAAAAAACAGCCTCAAACCCCCCCAAGAAACTACAAATGGAGAGATACTTAATGATGCAAAGATTGAAGCCAAGGGAAGAATTAACAATCAAACACCAGGAATTAGAGCAGTGGATGTGCTTCATCTTGATTTCAGTAAAGCATTTGACATTTGTCTCCCACAGCATCCTTCTGGCTAAGCTGAGGCAGTGTGCTCTGGGTGCTCAGGGAGTGAGGTGGATTGGGAACTGGGTTAAGGTAAGAAGACAACAGATTTGTGGTCAATGGGATAGAGTCCAGCTGGAGGCCTGCGACTGGTGGAGTCCCTCAGGGCTCAGTGCTGGGATCAGCTCTGTTCAATGCACTCATCAATGACCTGGCTGAGGGCACAGAGTGCAGCATCAACAAGTTTGCTGATGCCACCAGGCTGTCACAGCAGAGGCTGTGCTGCCATTCAGCCAGACTGGGACAGGCTGCAGGCAGGGAGAAATGGAATGGAATTGAACAAGGGCAAGTGTAGAGTCTGGCACCTGGGAAAGAACAACCCCAGGGAGCAGCATAGGTTGGGGACTGAGCTGCTGGAAGGCAGCACAGGGGAAAAGGATCTGGGGGTCCTAGTGGTCCCTTTAGATCCTGTTTTTATAAAAACCCTGAGTAATGGATAACAAAATATTTGCTAGTGCTCATTTTATGGACTGGAACACCATGTAACAAATTAGTTTTCTCTGACCAGAGGTAGGATTGGTTTGTTAGTGTAAGCAGCAGTGAAGGTCTGACAAAGATTGCTGTCAGGAACAGTGTATCACAGAAATAATTTAGAATGCAATGTCATAGAATCAGCCAGGTTGGAAGAGACCTCTGAGATCATCCAGCACAACCTAGCACCCAACCCTAGCCAATGGCACTAAGTGCTCCATCCAGGCTTTGCTTGAACACCTCCAGGGATGGGGACTCCACCACCTCCCTGGGCAGCCCATTCCAATGCCAATCACTCTTGCCATGCAGAACTTCTTCCTAATGTCCAGCCTGAACCTCCCCTGGCACAATTGGACGCTGTGTCCTCTCCTTGCCTGGCAGCAGAGCCCAACCCCACCTGGCTACAACCTCCCTTCAGGTAGCTGCAGAGAGCAATGAGCTCTGCCCTGAGCCTCCTCTTCTGCAGGCTGCACACCCCCAGCTCCCTCAGCCTCTCCTCTTGGGGCTGTGCTCCAGGCCCCTCCCCAGCCTTGCTGCCCTTCTCTCAACACCTTCCAGCACCTCAACATCTCTCTTGAATTGAGGGCCCCAGAGCTGGACACAGCACTCAAGGTGTGTCCTGAGCAGTGCTGGGCACAGGGGCAGAAGAACCTCCCTGTTCCTGCTGCCCACACTGCTCCTGCTCCAGCCCAGGATGCCATTGGCTCTGCTGCCCACCTGGGCACACTGCTGGCTCCTGTTCAGCTCCTATCTCCCAGCACCCCCAGGTCCCTCTCTACCTGGCTGCTCTCAGCCACTCTATCCCCAGCCTGTCATCGTCATGCTGAACACAGCACCTATGCGTTCGGTTTAAACTACTCATGAGTTGTCTACACCGACTAGGATTTTGGGCATAGTTTTCCGAGGGGATGTCACTACAGGAGGCATTACTCTTTCCTTGGAGATCTTCTTACTTTGTTCCAGTGGTGGTGAACATCCATGGTCCCCAGCATTATGTGGCCTGCTGCACTCATACCGGAGCGGTCTGTGAATATCACCGTGCGCCCTGCAGGTGGAACAGAGCTCTTCACTCATGTGGGTCATTGCAGCTATCTCCACAGCTACTTAAGCCTGATCTAGGCTACTAACCTGTCACAAGCAACACATTTCTGGCAGCATCCACAGAGACACAAGCAGGAGTTTCTGTGGTTCTCAAAATGTGAATGAATTGTTCCTGAAAACCCCAGGTCAAGAATTTATTTTTAACACAAATCTCACCTGGCATTTGCCTTCTCTCTGTTTACACTTTATAGGTGTTATTTTAGTTAAGAACAAAAGTCCAGTTAACTAACACTGCTTTTTAAAATAAGGCAGCATCTCAGCAGGCAGCACATCCAAAAGAATCTGTGCAAGTCGTGCTCACAGTAGGGAAGTTTACAGTATATGCTTAAAGTATGCCTAAATAAGGTAAGAGTTGGTCAAAACCCTGTTAGCACAGGAACTCAACACCACTGCCACTGAATTCTCTGCAACATGTAAGCTCTAATGAACACACATCAGTGTTTTGTCTTTTTTTTTTTTTTAAGAGAAATAATAGAGATAATATAAAAGGATAACATTAGGTTTACTTTTGGGAGGACAAATTAGTTTTGAGTCTTTCAAGCAAAGTACAAAGATCTTTAATATTACTTTAAGGCTAACAGCACAGGCAATTCTTTATCAAAATAAGTTTCCAAGACAATCTTCAGTGTGATGTATTGAGCTATAAGACAAAGGTCAAGTATGAGCCAGGTTGGAAGAGAGCTCCAAGCTCATCCAGTCCAACCTAGCACCCAGCCCTAGCCAATGGCACTCAGTGCCCATCCAGGCTTTGCTTGAACACCTCCAGGGATGGGGACTCCACCACCTTCCCGGGCAGCCCATTCCAATGCCAATCACTCTCTCTGCCAACAACTTCCTCCTAACATCCAGCCTGAACCTGTCCTGGCACAGCTTGAGACTGTGTCCCATCCTTCTGTTGCTGGTTGCCTGGCAGCAGAGCCCAACCCCACCTGGCTATAACCTCCCTTCCGGTAGCAATGAGCTCTGCCCTGAGCCTCCTCTTCTGCAGGCTGCACACCCCCAGCTCCCTCAGCCTCTCCTCACAGGGCTGTGCTCCAGGCCCCAAAATCCTTAAGCACAACACTGACTTTTAGGCATGTGTCCCACTCCTGCATTCCAAGGCAAGTTCAGCTACACCTGCAGAACTTCCAGTGTATTACTAAAGATCTTCAAAGACGAAGGCTACAACTGCACCTGACAAACTAGGCTTAGGTAAAACTTACCAGTACTTAGGTAAAAATAAATTGAAACCTGACACAGTTTAAAACTACTGCTTATTGTCCTGCCCACTCTGTCTGTTGACAAGGGATTGGGTGAAGCCTCACATGAAAGCCACTGAGAACTGAGTATCTAGAGACAGGCATAAACCACGGAGCCACAGCTGGATGAAGCAGCTACACTGCCAGCTGCATGAAAAGAATGGTAGGTCAGGTTCACAGAGCATTTTAGTTTTCCCTCAAGAAAAGAGAGACCTTAATAGATGTATTTCATGGCATGTGCACAGTAAGAGAAGACACTGTGACTGTAAAGGCATTTTAGTAAGTTTTTCTTTAGCAAGCTACTCGCATTTTTGGCTGGAATCTACCCTGTGTAACAATCTATTGCTACCTCTATCCTGTCACAGGTTCAGTCTGGACTGCTTCCTTCCACTGTTAGTACTAAAACCCAGTGCCTTCAATTCACTCAGTTTGCATCTATTAAGAAGCAGAACAGAAGCCAAGCGCAGCAAAAAAACCTGTGAGGAACGGTCACAAAAAGAAAAATAAATTTACTTGGCAGCTTAAAAATCTAAGTTCTTACCAGATTTGCAGTAAGGTTTGTTTTCACAGTTAGCAAAAGCATTTGGGAGAAGAACTGGAGCTCCTTTGCCACAGGAGGCTCACAGTCAGCTTTGAACCCAGATGGCATGAGGGTGTACGAAACAAGCAGCTGAAATACCTTTAACATTCTTTAATGCTTCAGGTCTCTGTTGCACTAAGCGACCTAGACTGTGTAGCTGGCTGCAGCGGTGAGCAATACCCCAGCTTCTCTGCCACCTGAAGAAAAACATAATTCAAAGCATTTAACTCTCAACATCCTTTAAAAAGAGGAAAGCGCAGAAGCTGAGATGCAGCTGGAAGCCTTCTAAGACAAAACAACGTCCCAAGAGTCATGGAAGGAAAGGCATGCTGAAAAGCTTTCCCATCTCGTGCTATTTAAATAGGAATTAAAAAAAAAAAAAAGCCTATATAAAAATTC
>VWZI01007031.1:1320306-1354555 GCA_013396835.1 Psilopogon haemacephalus | reverse complement strand
CTCGGCGCCGCTCCGCCCCTGACACCGCTCCGCGCAGGCGCACTTGCCCGGCGGCGGCGGCGGCGGCGCCGGGGGCGAGCATCGGGGCTCTGGCGGCGGCTGCAAGGAGCCGTGGGCAGGTCGGTGGGTGGCAGTCGGGGAGCTGTCAGAAACGTTCGGGTGCTGGGGGCCGCACCGCACCGCTGCTTGGCGTCGTGCGCTGGGTGGTGCCGCTGCCGAGTCGCACCGCAGCGCTCCTGCCGAGGCGAAGGTGGTCCCGCACCGCCTTCTTCGAGGCCTGCAACGCGAGAGGCGCTGCGGTGGCCGCTGCTTGTTAGAGGGCAGTGTGGCCACTGGCGGTACCGGGGGACATGAAACGAAATCCCCCCTAAGGGGAAACAAACACTGCTCTTTGGCAAAGAGGATGGAAGTCATTTATCCAAACACCTGCACGCGTTTTGTACCTTCCTTACTCCGCAAAAAAAAAGAGAACAGGAGATGGGTGAAGAATTGACACCTCGGCAGCCTCAAAAGGCAAAGCAAGAGCTATTTTCCTGCTGTTGCTGATGCTCGATGTACACGTACATTCGTGCATCCAGTTCTCTTCAAACGCAGCAGGTACCAAGAAGGAGGTGATGCAGAGGCATAAAACTTCAAACAAATACCTGTTGCTGATGAGTTTTCAGAACAAAGGATTCAAACAAATACCTGTTGCCGATGAGTTTTCAGAACAAAGGAAGACCAGCCGCTTGGGGTGCGAGTTATTTGTGTATGCTCTTACTGTGTTTCCCGGCACAACGGTTAAAAAGAGGACTACAAAGGTTTAGGGGGCTCTCAGTGGAGCTTTAAATCAAGGTAACACTCTCGCAAACCTTCGGGGATTTGCCTCATTTCCATAAGGTACAGCATGTTTTGTCACTTCCCGACAGAAGCCATCAGTTCTGTGAGCAAACTGATCGCATAGTTACACAGATGGCAAAACAAATGTAATCGGTTCAACAGCGAAGTGTGCTCCTCACCTAGGGTATTTTTTTAACTCGGTGAAAAATGAGATAAATTGTGAGAAGCAAGCAGCAGGTGACAGCACCAGACACCACAGGAGACCTATTTTCTAATGGAACTAAGGGCACCACTGCCCCTGCCATTCCTCAAGCATAAGAATAAACTCCAAGGTCTCAGTGCTTGCTGCTTTTGGGTATCACTGCAATACTCCATGGAAGTAGCATTGTGGCTTTATGTAGGCTCATTATTCACTACCAGTTTCTAGGATACATCCCACTGGCTAAGCCAGGATGGTTCAGACCTTGCTGAATGGAAAGCTTGATTAAAATAACACCTGAGAAAGTTTGCATTTTGACTACCACATTTCCCAACCCAAGAACTCTATGCACCAGTCACGTTGCTATATGCAGCAACTGAGCCCTTTTCTCCTTGCTCCTTTGTTTCTGTTCTGCTACTCGGTCTGCAGGTATTCATAAAGCAGCATTAGTGTCTCCAGTCCCATCACGTGCAATGGTACAGAAGCTCTAAGGCCAATAATGGCAGCATTGGTTTCTGATTGATACTCATCATGCTAGTCATTTTAGAAAGAATTCTGCACAAGGGGTGAAGACTGGAAAATGGAAACCTGGGATTTGCCAACCCCCACCCCCCAGACATGCAAGATGCACCTGGAGATTGGCCTAGCTGTAGCCTCCATTTGAGTCTGTAGTTAAAACTGGAAGCTGGCCCTGTCCACAGTGGGGAGTTTGAACCACATTTACTCATGAGTATTTACTACACTGTGTGCTACAGCGTGGTGAAAACCTGCAGAGTCTGATTTCACACATTCTCAAACCTCCTCCTGATGCCTATCATCCTCTCTTGTAGCAGGCAGTGAGATCCTCATCACTCTAAGTCTACTTTGCCACTTCTGCATACCTAAGAGTATTATTTGTAGGGATGTAAATGGAATGAAATAATGACAATAATGACTTGTATTTTGGATACATCACATAAAGAATAAAAAACATTTATTAACATCTTAACAGCTCCTCCAAAATTACCTCCCCAATGCTCTTCACAAAACACTGTAAAACTATTAACTTGTGTTTCCAGCTTCACATCTCTGTCTTCCGTGTGGGTTTAAGACACTCTCAAAATGCTTTGGAATAGAATTGTGGTGAAGTCTTCCAAACAACACTCTTGTGTTTCATTAAAAAAAAAAAAACCCTGTCCATACCTACCAAAAGAGCATACCCTGTAATTAGTGAAAAAACAAAGATTTTTCACAATGAGAATTGTCTCAGGCACCTAACAACGTACTGTAAGAGTAGAGTGCTGCCTACATCTAGCTACCGTGTGCAGTGCTTGTTTTTCTGTCTCTCTGCAAGCAGCTAAATAGACACTTTAGTTCCTATCTGAAAAGTTAAGCAGAAGTTCTTTCAGCTACTTAGAAACAATTACATATGGGGAAAACTCAAAAATGACAGATATTGTCTACTCAGTGGCTGGCTCTGCAAAACTGCCTTGTCTCTGCTGTACTTCATTCTTTGGGACATTCTTTTCATCTTTCCAAGACTGCTTCCTTTCCACATTGGAGCTCTTGTCCTGTTCAGCACATGGAATTTCTGGCATCAAAATGTTTTTGTGAATGTCACTCAAGAAACCTTTCTCCATCTCGATACACACGTAAAAGACTACATTTGTGTGGCATTTCAAACGAACCCAGACAGCACACAAACTGTGAAAATACAGAACCGAGTAGTGAAGTTGTCCAAATTGCCTACTGGTGTATCAGGGTGACAGGAAGAAACACTGTAGTGACAGAAGCACCAGTCCCAACACGACTTCTGGGCAAGGACGTGGGGAGCCTGCTTTGTTTGTTCATGTAAAACATGGCTGAGGTTGCATCCTATCAGCTAAAGATGATACTCAGGAGACAGCAGCCAAAACATTGCACAAATTGTACACAGTTCCATGTTAAGTTAGGAGGGCAATGATTAACCTCTGTCTGGAGGGGGGGGGAAAAAAAGGCACCACTTGCATTTTTTTTTCTGAGGATGATCCAAGTGAAAATTTGAGGTTGCTTATAATAAAGAAAATGATGCTGTCCCAAGAACATCCCAGCTTTGAAGCCATGCAGATCACCAAGAGAATTTTGTCCTTCTGTGCCTCTCAAACAGTCTTAGCCACACCTGGCACCACTTAAAGAAATGTGTGATTTAGCCCAGGTTCAGACAACCTCCAATTCCAAGGGAGATTAAGCTACAAAGGATCCTACAAAAAGTAATTAGCAAAAATGACTTAGCTTCTCACTGCCAGTTTTAGTTTGTTGAAATCTTCCAGATTTGTTCTTGCCACTAATGCTGGAATATGGCTGGACAAACCCCAGTTTAGAGCCCTCATCTGACACTTAAATCACTTCTTATCCAGTCTTCTCAGCCGGGGAACAAAAGCAGCAGGATGCTACTGGGTTTGACCAGGCAGCCAGCCTTACCCACAGCAGAGCCATCGTGATGAATCCCAAGTGATGGAACTCAAGAGTTTGAACTAGTGCCATCCTATGGTACATCTAAATAAATGCCATCTGTCTGTGGTACCCATTCTACCATGTTTGGAAAGGAAAGCAGGTGAGATCCTCTGAAAATGCAAGAGCCTCTCTCCTTCCATTTCTCTGTACAAGATGGAAGGCAGTGATTTTTATGGGCATTGGATTCAATCCTCTGGGAGCAGCAACTCCCAGACAGACTGGATGAGCAGTGATGTTGAGCCTGAAGAGACAGCCAGAGTGGCACGAGATTAATGGCACAAATCTCAAGATTAGAGTGGCAAAAAAAGCCAACCCTCTCAATAACCATCCAGTGCTAGGACTAGAATGGCTTTCATGATTCAGGAGCACAAAGGAAAACTGCACTTCTGCTGCTGCCCCAGAGAGAAAGATTTTCCAAACATTGAGAGCTTATGCCACCCACCTGATACCACTTTTTTGAAGCTGTTGTACCATGAAAGTGGATTTCTATGCCTGAAACAGCAGAAACTTCTGGCGTAAAATCCTTTAAGGGAGATGGAGAGCAGGACCACAAGGGCATGTTCAGTGAAGGTTGGTACTGGAGAGGTAAAGTAGCACTACACAACTGGGGAGCTCAGGCAAATACCAACTTTGACAGAGGTCCCACTGACTTGCCACAAGAGTTTTCTGACATGAAACGTCTGGTTCTTCTTACTCAGGCAGCAGGTCAGTAGATCAAATGTCTTAAGTAGTTCTTGCTCTGAATCTGATTTAGGATTTACAGATGGTAAAAAAAAACCCCAAAACAACCCTGAAATAATCAGGAATGCTAGAACCAATGTGCTAGAAGCCTCCACCTCATCATGCAGTTGGCAGAAAATGGAAAAATGAGATGGATCCACTTCCCTCTTAAAGCACAACCAAGGGAGAAAGCAAGTTTTCCTTTTCAGTGTAAGCATGCATATATACAAATGTGAAGCCATATGTAAGTTAGTTCTAAAGATGTGACTAAATCATGAGCTGTAAGCAAGGTTTAGACTCTCTCAGCCCTGTGAAGGAAGGTGTCCTAAGTGATTCTGAAGGTATTTTATTCTCAGTGCTTTATACTGGAGTTTTGCAGCAAGGAAATGAAGTGGCACACAGATGGGATAATATCCTCACAAAACACTGGGAGAAAGACAAAAGCAAACTTAGTACTGGTACAGACTATGAAGCAATGTGGAAAACATCTCACTCAAGAACAGTACATACACTCCACTGATGCACTTAGATACTCTCCCACTGGGAGAAGAGTAACAGCACCAGATCCTCTGTCAAGAAGGACAATGCAGGTGCTGACACTGCATCTTCCTCCTTATCTAATGATGCCATTACAAAACATCTGTGTAAGTCAGTGAGACAGGGAAAAAAAAATTGCTCTTTCTGTGCTCCTCTCTGTGTTATCATCGATGCAAGTATTTAAAAACACAGAGTGAGTTTATAAAGCCTTGCTGTAAATCTGTAAGACACAGCCTGTACACAGGGGGAACTGCCTTACCAATTTGTATCGTTTTCAACAATTCTTTAACCACTAAACCCCAGAAGTCTTTACTGTTTAATGACTACTGAAACAGCCAGACCTTCCCAGCCCATTTCATATTATCCTGAAGCCATTTTAGAGCAGAGGAAAGCTCCAAGCTGTAAACTTCATCCATATTAATGTTCATTGTCATATGCTTCAGCAGAAGTTTTGGATCAGATATACGAGCAGCCAGGATCAGCCTCTCCACTGCTGCTTGGTAGTTACAGTTATTCAGAACTGTTGGATCTTCACACCTGTTAAGTGAATGGTCACAAACACAAAATTAAGTACTGCACACTCCACAACATGAAAAAGAATGTCTTGGTTCATTGATAATGAGCTATGCTGGTTTGTAGGCAGACTTTGGATGATTTTTCTGAAGAATTCAAAAGTTTGGGGGGGGAAGTGTGTTTTAAACATAATTGAGGGTAATTAAAAAGTAATGGGATTTAGTGTCAGTGCAGAGTAGGTCTGCAATGTTCACAGCACATTTCAGAGAGGAATGTTTACCCAAGATAAGAAGCTACTCTGTATTTGAAAACGTACACTCTTAGTTCAACAGACGTATTCAGTTAGGCAGCACAGGTCATTCTGGAACAATTACTTCTCTGCTACACATGTGTAAAAATAATAACAATCACCTCTCAAACATTCACTGTTCTTTAACCAGTTCAGAAAGAAGCATTAAAACCAAGTTTAAACCCAAGCATTCTTTTTTTTCCCAGCCAGTGGAAAGCAGGATCCCTCATTCCACAGCCACACAGATAAACACTATCAAAATGGTACATATGTGACAACAAACCTTTTCAGTATTATTTGGAGAGTCTGACTGGAAGCCATTGGGCTGTGAATGTCACTGGCATTTGAAACAAGAAACACTTCAATGGCCAACAGCATCTCAATCTCAGACAGGTAAGATGGAATCATCAAACGCTTGTGATACAAATTTCCCTGCAGCGGTGGGTAACAACCCATGGATAAAGCACCTGGAAGAGCATGCACAAACAAAAGGACTCAGAATTACCAATACTCTTTGCTTTGGTACATGGCTAAATGCTTGTGATACAAATTTCCCTGCAGTGGTGGGTAGCAACCCATGGATAAAGCACCTGGAAGAACATGCACAAACAAAAGGACTCAGAATTACCTATACTCTTTACCTTGGTACATGGCTAAGAATGTGGGGGGAAAAAAGCATCAAACTGTTAATGGATTTTACAATTTCACCTGTGAAATGGTTTGAGAACACAGAGAGTAGTACTCACTTGTAATAGTAACTGTTGTAAAATCTTATTTATCAATGAGTATTATCAATGATGATTAAAAAGCTCTTATAGAAATTTGAGGATTCCGAGTGCATAGTAATGCAAGTACCACTTAGGACAGGTTAGACAGCAGCTTTGTTCCCCTACCTTCTCCCAAGTGATCCCAATCCAACCTATGTAGTGCTTCAGAAAAAAATCCAGTGACAATACAGAGAGATGGCTCTTAGTGGACCCTATCAGAGTGGCACACCCAGAATTATCTTAGCTCAGAAATGGGGAGCTGAAAGCAATCACAGACCCATAGTTTTTAGTTGAAAGGAAATTTTCTTTTACAGGATAAACTTCTTAGCCCTATGACAGGCTGAGACACTTGGGCATTGTTCAGCCTAGAGAAAAGCAAGCTCCAGGGAGACCTTGTAGTAGCCTTCCAGTACTCAAAAGGGGTTTACAGGAAAGATGGGGAGGGATTCCTCACTAGGGATTGTAGTGATAGGATGAAATGTAAAAGTTTTAGTCAGAAAGAAGGTAGAAATTCTTTACTCCAAGGGTGGTGGGACACTGAATAGGTCACCTAGAGAAGTTGTGGATGTCCCATGCCTGAAAATGTTTAAGGCCAGGCTGGATGTTCTCTGTTTCCAGCAACCTGGCACTAGGTGGATCTCTAAGGTCCATTCCAACTCAAACCTCTCTTAAGAGTCCACCACTACAGCTATAAACACAAGTACAAAAGAAATCTACTTTGCCCAGCTGAAAAGGTGAAGATGATGCACTTCTGAACCACAGCAGGGCTTTCAAATTCTGAAATGAAATGTAAAGCAATATTATCAGCATTACATTTATTTCATTAGAGGTAGCATGCACTGATTCGTGTTCTCAACTGTCACTAGATCCCAATAAACATTTTGGCTACAAACACTCTGATAGTGACACAGAAAGTACTGATTTCCTGTTACAAAATACACTCTTGCCCATTTTCCCTCTAAGATATGTGCTCATGTGTTATGGGCACGTTATCCAAAGAATATAAGGCAAGGCTATTGTTGAAGCAGCAACTTACTTTTGTAATAGGTCCTAGCTTTAGACCACAAAGAACTTCTTCCCAAAGCTGTGATTAATCCTCTAAGCAAAAAACAATCAATAGCTATGTTCTTTGAAAGCATGAAATCTACTGCAGAAGATGAGACTCCAAGGTTCTTGCTCTCAAAACAGGCATTTATCAGCTTGTTAAAAAGGTGGCTGTACTGAGAAGTGCCTACAGCATCTGAAATGAAAGAGAGAATATTAACTACTGAATTAAGATAAATGCTTCTCCATCAATACCTAAATCAGGACTCTTCTTTCTGCCAGTAAAATGGAGCAAGGTTAAGATAAGATAAGCTGCCCAGACTGTGGAGTCTCTTTGAAGCCTTTGCAGACTCTGTCTGGATGTGTTGCTGTGTGCCCTGAGCTAGATTGGATGGTCCTGCTGTGGCAGGGGGGTTGGACTGGATGAGCTCTTTGGGTCCCTTCTGAGCCCTGACATGCTGTGAGCCTGTGATACTTCTCCAAAACAAAAATCATGGCAGATTCACCACCAATTTTGAGCTCCTCACATGGTTACCTTTTCCTTTACTTACCAGAATGATTCTGAAAGCCTGGCAAGTTCTGCAGCACTTCGAATGCCTGCCTGTATGAACTCTTCCTCAAGTACTCATGCACTAAGGTACACAGCAGGTTGTGTCGGTCCAGGATGTCTGTTTTATCGCAGGGCCACAGCGGTGCATTTGTGGTCCACTCTGACTCTACAGCAAACAACAGTGCAAGGTTATTGCTCTGAACTGAAACTGCTGAGGCCTTGGGCCACTGAGAACACTCTGTAAACCACCACAGAGACAAACCTCAGAATTGCACAGAACGTGCACTGCAAGTGATTAAAAATTTATGCCTTATCACCAGGCTCTAAGCCTGCACATTGTAAAACCTTTTATTAAATGCCACAGCAGCAAAATGGACTTTCAGTGGTAAATATGTATGGATACATCTGTATATAGTATGCATTTATAGTACATAATATGTATTTATAGTAAGTATTTATAATGTGAATGGATACAAATATATCCAATATGTATAATATGTATGGATATAGATTTATATCAGATGTATTCATAGTATATAATAAGTAGTTATAATATGTATTTACAATGTATATAATATTTATGTATAATATGTATGGATACAAATGTATGCAATATGTATAAATGTATAATATATTGGGATACAAATTTATATAAGATGTATTTATAGTATATAATATACATTGTAAACACATATTATTTATGTATAATATGTATGGATACAAATGTATATAATGTGTATTTATAGTACATAATATGTATTTATAATAAGTATTTATAATAAGTATGGATACAAGCACAGACTGAAAGAGTTGGGGCTGTGCAGGCTGGAGAAGAGGAGGCTCCCAGGGGACCTTCTTGTGGCCTTCCAGGATCTGAAGTGGGCTACAAAAAAGCTGGGGAGGAATTTTTAGGCTGTCAGGAAGTGACAGGACTAGGGGGAATGGAGCAAAGCTGGAGGTGAGGAGATTCAGAGTGGAGGTGAGGAGGAAGCTGTTGAGCATGAGTGGCGAGAGCCTGGAATGGGTTGCCCCTGCAGGGAGGTGTTTGGGGCCAGATCCCTGGAGGTGTTTTTGGCCAGGCTGGCAGAGGCTGTGGGCAGCCTGCTTTAGGGTAGGGTGTCTCTGGACATGGCAGGGGGGTTGGAACTGGTTGATCCTTGTGGTCCCTCCCAGCCCTGACTGATTCTATGATTCTAAATTTAGGTAAAAACTCTTTTTTTTTTTCTTTTTTTTTCTAGGACAAGCTTACCTCTCAATACCCAGGTTGCTCCATCCAAACTTCCAGTTTTAAGAAAAATTTCTGCAGCTTTATTAACAATCTGACACCTTGATGCTAACCTCTCTGCATCTGTAAGTCCTTTCAAGACTGTAAAATGGATCTGTAGCTCATGCAGTTTATCCAAAACCTTCCTTCCCTAGCACAGAATGGAAAGGTCAGGAAAACAATACCAAAAAAATATCAGTTAAATTTTTAATGCAAACTTCTAATGTTCACCAACTCACTGCTTAACAGTTCCCAGCACACTATTTTCAAAACATTATTTCTGCTATAAAATGTTCCTATACAGTATCTTTAACCTACTATTGGATTGTCTTTGCTTACTTTAGTACATTAATATTTTTACATTTCTGATCCCCATCAGTACTGTGTGACCTATAAAATTCTACAAAGACTGCATAGAGAGTTTCAATTTAGCACCAGCTCCACCAACTCCTGGGAGAGACATTTTTAGGGGAAAGCACAATGAGATTGTTTCCTGCTGGAGCATAACACAGATTCATAGGTGCACAGCAGCAGCCAGCCCTGCCAAAGCTTTCTTTGATTTCTTGTCAGTAGAACCACAGAATCACTAAGAATGGAAAAGAGACCTCTAGGATCATCAAATAACAGGGGGAGGGGACTGCATGAGGTCTTGAGGTCCCTCCCTAAAGTTCTGTGATTCTGTCAAAAGAAATTACTCCTCCTTTTTCTTCTAATCAGGTTCCTGTAGCTCAGTATACCTTTGTCCACTGCAGTACTTTGTGATAAGAATACATTACACTTATCCCAGTCCTCCCAATGAAAATTCTGTCTGCTTCATTATGTTGTAAATTTCTGATTACTGGAAAGAAAAGAAAAAAACAAACAAACAAACTTAATTTAAAGTTTATTTTAGGTGGAGATGCAGTTTTAAAATAAACTACACACTTGGAAAACATGCTCATTGTGGAAATATTAAATGCTCTTAAAGATCTGCCATTATAAGGAGTAACTTCTGAATTACTTTTACAGGCAGACTTTGCAACCACTTTGGAAGCAGTGTTGGCATTCTAGAGCAGTGCTCTTCCACCCAATCAGGTGCGGGAACAAAATATTTCCTGTACTACTAAAAAAAAACCAACCAAACAACCAAGATTTATTGAATCTTTATGACATATTTTTTTAATTTCTGTTTTGCTGTGCATTTTATAATGTATTTAATACTTAAGTGCCATAATATATGCATGCAGTTTCTAAGTCAAAAAATTGTGTCTCTCACACAATCAGGTGCAGGAACAAAATATTTCCTGTACTATTAAAAAAAACAAACAAACAAAAAAAATATAGGTAGTGTTTACTTAATCTTTATAACTTCTACTAGAAAATGGCTTATATTGAGAATTTTAGCTGCTTGTGTTTGCACCTCAAACATAAAATTAGCTAATACTCAGAAAACAGTAGAGAAATCTGTTTGCCTTTTACCTCTTTTAAACACCTACATGTAAGGATGAACAAAAAAGTATTCCTGCATCTTAATTTTACCTGCATCAGCAAAATCACAAAAAGGAACTCCTGGTCTGTCTGTCTCAGAATCTCTGGTGAGTATTTCAGCAATACATAAAGAGAACTTCTGAAGATCATCAGAATGTTCACATCCAGTTCTTGCATTAACATACAAAGCTCCCAGCTTGGCCCAGTCATTTTTTTCCTTGCAATGCTGTGAAGGAGGCAAGGCATAAATACAAGCAAAGCTGCTTCCAAAACAGCAAACAGAAAATGACAGCTTTAAAGCAGAACAAAAGATGCAGATGAAGTGCTTCTGCCAAGAACTTTCTCATTCACTATGGCACACCCACACCTTGCCTGACTTGCATGGACAGCTCATCAGATTTGTCCCTCAAGAAATTAAAGTCCTTCTACTATTTCTGTCATGACCCCAAGTGGGGAAGCTCATAACTTATGAATCCTATATAAGAACTGGCTTTCACCCAGCATTTCACTGTTGGGGTTTGGGTACTGTTTGGCACGATGCATGTGAAACTTTCTACATGAATGAGTCTTTTGATTGCCTCTGCTGTTAAACGAGTGAAGAAACAAAAGTATCAATCCTGGTCTTAAATTTTGGTTCTAGGACCTGCAGAGTATGTGTGAATATACATGAACTATATTATAATTGTGCATAGGAAGCAACCTGACCTTGAGTATGAAAGATGCCAGCATCCAACTGCAGAATTTCAAAATCAAGTTTTCTTGTCCTTTAAAACACCTGCTTAGTGTTGCCAATTACAGCCTTGGTCAATGGTGTCTTTTTATATTAGGTAGGAATTTTATCTAATGAATAAGATACTAAATAATTTTTTTGGTCTGCTACCAACTACAAGCACAACAAATGAAGCAATTATTTCTTATGCTTAACAAGTTATAAGGTAACTTTGGCTTAAATGCAAAAAGAAAATAAGAACTAAGTATGTAAAATAATACACTGACATCACAGAAAAGCTAGTAACAGTTTTCTCCTGCATGTCAATCTTTCCCAAACATGTTTCTGCTTAATATTTTGTCATAATCTCCATATATATATATATATACACACATATATATATATATATATATAAAATAAATTAGCCTAATTTTAAATGGCATAGAAATTGTGATTCCTTCTAGGTTGAAAAGAAGTCATGGTTTAAAGTATTCCAGCAGGCTTGAAGAATGGATATAGAGTACCTGAATTTCAGCCACTGCCAGATTGAAGTCAAAAAGCCAGTTCTTTTCAAAATATCTTTCCTGAAATATTCTATTAAAGAAAAAAAGAATTAATTTTAGTACATGCAACATGAGTTAGTGGAAGGCAATCAACAAATTATCACGCATGAATCATAGAATCAGCCAGGTTGGAAAAGACCTCCAAGATCATCCAGCCCAACCTATCCCCCAGCCCTAGCCAATGGCACTCAGTGCCCATCCAGGCTTTGCTTCAACACCTCCAGGGATGGGGACTCCACCACTTCCCTGGGCAGCCCATTCCAATGCAAATCACTCTCTCTGCCAACAACTTCCTCCTAACATCCAGCTCATGTTCAGCCAGCAGTGTGCCCAGGTGGGCAGCAGAGCCAATGGCATCCTGGGTTGGAGCAGGAGCAGTGTGGCCAGCAGGAGCAGGGAGGTTATGCTGCCTCTGTGCTCAGCACTGCTCAGCACACACCTTGAGTACTGTGTCCAGTTCTGGTTGCCTCAATTCAAGAGAGATGTTGAGGTGCTGGAAGGTGTTGAGAGAAGGGCAGCAAGGCTGGGGAGGGGCCTGGAGCACAGCCCCAAGAGGAGAGGCTGAGGGAGCTGGGGGTGTGCAGCCTGCAGAAGAGGAGGCTCAGGGCAGAGCTCATTGCTCTCTGCAGCTACCTGAAGGGAGGTTGTGGCCAGCTGGGACTGGGCTGAATTTGCACTAATTGCCTTTCAAAGTTTTAACATAAATTGATAAAAACAGAATTGGAAGAAGGATCTAGACATATATAAATTTAAAATAAGCTCCTTAAAGCCATACCTGGATTTTATGTTCAAGATGCTGTTTATTTCGTGAGTGGAAACTTTAAACTGTCGAAGGAGCTTAATAATATAATCAAAATGTTCTAACTCAAGCAACATACCAGCATCCATGAGCTGCAACATCAAATAGGGGGAAGAAAAGTTAAGTGTACAAAAAAATTGCATCACTTACATATTTCCAGAGGCAAGTAGCAAATGACACTGGGAAAAACATGACAAAGTGAACCTCAGTCAATACATAAGGGATAAATGGAAACTCATACCACAAATTCAGCTGCACTTTAACTTAAGAATCACAGAATCATAGAATGGTTTAGGTGGGAAGAGACCTTAAAGATCATCCAGTTCCAACTCCGCTGTGCCATAGGCAGGGACACCTCCCACTAGATCAGGTCGCTCAAGACCTCATCCAGCCTGGCCTTGAACACATCCAGGGAGGGAGCAGACACAACCTCCCCAGGCAACCTGTGCCAGTGCCTCACCACCCTCACTGTGAAGAACTTCCTCCTAACATCCCATTTCAATCTCCCCTCTGCCAGTTTGAACCCATTCCTCCTCGTCCTGTCATTACAAGACCTTGTGAATAGTCCCTCCCCAGCCTTCCTGTAGCCCCCTTCAGATACTGGAAGGTTACTATAAGGTGTCCTCGAAGCCTTCTCTTCTCCAGGCTGAAAAGCCCCAACTCTTTCAGCCTGTCCTCATAGCAGAGGTGCTGCAGCCCTCTGATGATCTTTGTGGCCCTCCTCTGGACCCAAGAAAAGAAAATCGTGCTGAAAGAATTCTGAAGTGATATATTTGAGTTTCAAAACAGGCAGGGTATTTCAAGAATCCCCAAAAGCAGAGCAATCCAAATCCTACCTTCCGAAAGGTGCCGATTAATGCAGGCACAGCATCTCTCATGTTCAAAGAAGCCACACGCTCAAAAACTTTCAGAAGAACATCTACAGCTGGCTAATTGAGGCACAAAACAAAGCACTATCAGTTTGGTGCTTCACAGTTCTGTTCAGTTTGAAAGCTAAAGGGTCAGAGGGGTTTATAATATGAACTTCTCAAGTGTTGAGTACCAGAGTAAAGCCAAACTTTTTACTACAAAGGGCAAAGTGTTCCCAAAACTAAGAAACTACAGGTCCAATACTTCAAAAATATTACAAGGCCACTTACCAGTGTGTTGATTTGTACAGTTACATTCAGTATCTGAAACACTTCCTGCAACAAACAGCTCTTGAGCAAAGAAATGAGCAGCTCATTCAGCACTTGATAAGCAAAATCCACTCCTGGAGTAGCATCTCTGTAATATTTCACAAATATCTGGACTGAAAAAATAACAACTAAGTCATTTCTCTTTGTGGTAAGTGATGCTAACTGTTGAAACAAAACAACTTTTAAATGCAGTGTAGCAACCCTTAATTATCCAGGATATTATACAGCAGGGATATGGAGAAAAATGGGTGCAAGGATCTTGTTCGAATACAGCATTAACCATACCAGACTCAGACTTGCGTATTCTGAAATACCTCATTGAGCTGAACACAGTGAGACCTGTGAGTTTCAAGACAGCTTAGCTGATTTGATGAAGCACAAGAGAAATATGCAAAACCAGGTCTAGCATCAAGGCAGAAAGGCCTTTCCAGGCATGACACCCTAGGAAGTGAAGTGCAACATTCCTGTGTGAATAGTCTCAGAACCCGTTCTAGAGCTAGAGCCCTGGTAAGACATGCAGTGTATTCTACAGGTAACACTGAACTACAGTGCTCAGCCTTTCATCACAGAACATTGCTACCCAGGGTGCACATTCATCTTCTGCTGTGCTCTAATATGCTTGCAAAAACTTAAGGTCAGGACAAGTACAAAAGGAATTTTACGGAGTAAAATTGCAGCACCAACTGCAGCACTTATAATGTGTTAACCAGAGGTGTTTGCACAGATGGCAACGTGAAATGACTGAAGTGAAGCTGCCCTCCTTTTCAAGTTCTGCATTCCAAAGTTTTGGGGATTTGTGATGTTTGGCCCAAGGTGTTTGAAGGTGCCTTAACAAAAATTTGTTTCTGTCAAACTTCTGCCCATCCCCAGTTACTCATTTTTACTCTGCAGTCTTGTTCTATTCAGGCTAAGTTAATTTTTTCCTCTAAGTAAGATTTAACACAATCTCCTGAGATAACTGTGTATCTAAATACCTGGAACATGAAAACCTATGGATGTATTCCTTCAAAATTAGAACTTCTTACTCACTGTTGAAGCAGTACCCATTTCTCTCCTGGCAGCCTATTTAACTTGCTTTAAGTAAACTAAGTATCAAAGATACGCTGCAAGCTACTACTATGTCGTACCTGCACGTTTGAGGAGGACTGATTCTTTGATACTAATGTATGTCCTAAGTATTGCCATGCACATCTAGGAAAAGAGGAAAAAAAAAAAATCCAAATGAAGATGTTACCTCAGCTTATGTCATACAGAAGAACTACCCACAAACGTGATCTGTGTAAGGACATTTTTCCTGCTTAACCCTTCCACGCTCACAATTGGTTTAAGATGGTAACTCGGTCTGCAGGCAAAAGCCCTGTCAGAAGGACAGGAACTCAAAAAGAAAAACAGCACAGATGAAGTGTTTGGGGAAGGAGCTAGCAGACATGCTTGCAGTTCTGGTCCCGTGTATACACTCAAGGCAAACAGAAAAATTACATTGCAAACAGTTACTTTGGAATTAGAGTAAGTGTGGCAGACTGCACCTACAGAGATTTATTTTCCCTGTATCTGACTAAATTACTTTGCTGCTGCTTCACTCATCTTCCTTTTATGTACTCTGGTGCCACCATGAGGTACTTTGTCTGCTATTATTTTCAAAGAGACAGTTGTAAAACAAATAAACACCAACCCCAACAAAACCTGAAGTATGCATCCAGAATATCAAGAAAACAAAGCATCCTGGGCTGGAGCAGGAGCAGTGTGGCCAGCAGGAACAGGGAGGTTCTTCTGCCTCTGTGCTCAGCACTGCTCAGCACACACTTTGACTGCTGTGTCCAGCTCTGGGTCCCTCCATTCAAGAGAGATGTTGAGGTGCTGGAAGGTGTTGAGAGAAGGGCAGCAAGGCTGGGGAGGGGCCTGGAGCACAGCCCCAAGAGGAGAGGCTGAGGGAGCTGGGGGTGTGCAGCCTGCAGAAGAGGAGGCTCAGGGCAGAGCTCATTGCTCTCTGCAGCTCCCTGAAGGGAGGTTGTGGCCAGCTGGGATTGGGCTCTGCTGCCAGGAAAGCAGCAACAGAAGGACAGGACACAGCCTCAAGCTGTGCCAGGGGACCTTCAGGCTGTTCCTTTCTTACCTTTTCATCTCCCTGCTCAGGAATATGCTGAAACCAACATTTTGACCTTGAGCATCCACGCAAAGTCATGAAATAAAATCTGCAATATTTCCGGGGCAATTCAATCATCTCCAGGATCTGCTGCACTGAATGAGAATCCTAAAAAAGAAAATAAAACTCAAAACAAGCAGAACAACCCAGCAGGTATTGTTAAATCTGCAACATTTACAGGGCAATTCAATCATCTCCAGGATCTGCTGGACCAAATGAGAATCCTAACAATAAAATAAAATAAACTCAAAACAAGCAGAACAACCCAACAGGTATTGTTAAATCTGCAATATTTACAGGGCAATTCAATCATCTCCAGGATCTGCTGGACCAAATGAGAATCCTAAAAAATAAAATAAACCCAAAACAAGCAGAACAACTCAACAGGTAATTTTTTTTAATAGCAGAAATGCTCATCTTTTCTGAGACTATCAAAATATGTACAAACTATAAAGAAAAGCAATGGGAAAAAAAGTGATCTGCACAACCTTTGAGAGAACCCTCATCTCTATACTCTATCTGCAGCATTTCAAAGCAGACCAAGATCAATCCCTTGTCATGACCTGATTGTGTCTGACACAAGAAAAATCTGTTTTGAAGACCACAGACAACCCAGAGATGAGTTAGAAAGGTGACAAACTCCAGCACGGATTTGGACAACAGTCTGAGAATCCTGAGGCATCAATTTCCTTTACCCTTTTCCAGTACCCAGCATAATGGGCAATGAAGTCTGTCTTAAACATGCAAAACATTGCCTGTTTTGTCAGTTCTATAAAAAACAAGGAAGAAAAAACCCACTGCTTGGTATTGCTGAGGATGGCAAACAGAAATCAACAAAGCTCCACAGTGAACAACCGTCCCCTTCATTATTAAATTTGTTCTCACAAATTCTATTTACTCAGTGATAACATCTTCAGAGTAGCAGAAACACGAACACACATAAAATACACTTTCAGGCAAGATAAATGGGGAATTGTCTGAATAACTGTTACAAAATCAGTGCCAAAGGATCAGAAAATGTGAAGGATTTCACTCACAGTCGCATTTTGTTCCACCTTCCACGGCTCAAAGTCTCCGTAATTTTGCAATGGCAGTGCAGAACTTTTTCCTGACAATCTGTAATCTAAAAACCACCATGAGTGCAATAAATGCATCATGCAGTAAACCCAATCCTAACGATTCACACTCATCTCACTTATCTTCTTTTCTTTTCTATTTATAGTTCAAGTCACAGCAATGATTAATTAAAATGTGATGAATCTAAAGCCAGTAATTGGAGTTACAGTTTCCTTAATGATCCTAATAGACCTTATACAAACTTACAAGAGTAAGTAAAACTAAACTAAAAACTTCACTGCTCTATCCAAGGTTCCTAATCTAACTTACAGAGATAAGAAATGGAATTAAAAAAAAATAATTATCCAGCAGTTTTAACTTCAAAAGGAGGAAACCCAAAATTGCTTATCAGTAATCTTCTCCCCACATCACTGGCCATACAGTTAAACTACTTTTCCATGACTGAAAAAAAACTCCAATCTTTTATGCTCTACACTGTGTGAGGCCAATTTATGTTTCTTAACTGTGGATCTGGGTTTCAGAACTTTAATTGTCATTGCTAACCGATTTCTTTCTCTGAAAAAAATGAATAATCCTAATGGAAGAGAAAAGTTCAAAATTTCAAGTCCACATTTGGAAAGAAATAATGGCTTTGGAATGCCTTGCTTTCCAGTGCTCCCATCTGCTTACACCTGTACATCTTGAGAACCATTGCTGAGGTCACCTCTCAGCTCCTCTTCTCCCAGCAGCACAGCCCCAGCCCCCTCAGACTCTCCTCCTACCAGAGCTCTTCCATTCCCTTCAGCATGTTTGTGGCTCTGTGCTGGACTCTCTCCAGCAGTTCTATGTCCCTCTTGGACTGGGGGGCCCAGAACTGGACACAGTACTGCAGATGTGGCCTGAGCAAGGCAGAGTAGAGGGGCAGAAGAACCTCTCTTCTCTCCACCTACTCACCACAGCCCTTCCAATCCACCCCAGAATGGCATTGCCCCTCCTGGCCCCCAGAGCACATTGCTGGCTCATGGGCAGCTCCCATCCACCA
Organism: Psilopogon haemacephalus; assembly: GCA_013396835.1. Taxonomy (NCBI): domain Eukaryota; kingdom Metazoa; phylum Chordata; class Aves; order Piciformes; family Megalaimidae; genus Psilopogon; species Psilopogon haemacephalus. The sequence goes on along the minus strand of VWZI01007031.1, from coordinate 1,336,424 downwards.
GGACCCCCAAGTCCTTCTCCCCTTCACTGCTCTCCAGAAGCTCAGTCCCCAACCTATGCTGCTCCCCGGGGTTGTTCTTACCCAGATGCCAGACTCTACACTTGCCCTTGTTGAATTTCATTCCCTTTCTCCCTGTCCACCCCTGCAGCCTGTCCCAGACTGGCTGGGACCCAAAGAGCTCATCCAGTCCAACCCCCATGCCACAGCAGGACCATCCAATCTAGCTCATGTAACACAAGAACACATCCAGAGAGAGTCTAGAAAGGCTCCAGACAAGGAGACTCCACAACCTCTCTGGGCAGCCTGTGCCACTGCTCTGGGACCCACACAGGCAAGAAGTTGCCTCTTGTGTTCAGCTGCAACCTCCTGTGCTGCAGCTTCCATCCACTGCTCCTTGGCCTAGCCCAGGGAGCAGAGCCTGTCCCCCCTGCCTTGACGCCCAGCCCTCAGAGATTTATAAACATTGATTCAATCCCCTCTCAGTCTTCTCCAGACCAAGCAGCCCCAGGTCCCTCAGCCTCTACTCCCCAGGCAGTGCTGCAGTCCCCTCAGAATCCTCACAGCCCTCCCCTGGACCCTTTCCAGCAGATCCCTGTCCCTCTTGCTTCTGCCCTTGATAACAACTGATCAAGAAGATCTGCTGTTATGTTCTCTGACCATGAATTGAACAAGCTACTTGCCAATAAGATGGCCCAAAAATCCTAAGAATGTAGGCACTGCTGTACCACTGAAGTAATAAATACCAAGACAAAATTTGAACCTATGGAACAAGATTCTCACTAATCTACCATAGAAAAGCTTCCATTTCTGCTCCTGTGTAGGCAAACTAAAACACATTCAAGTCAATGCCTTAAGGAATTGAACTGATTCTGGAGGTAAATAACAGCTATGTAAGAACAAGTGTAGAGCATACAATACCATTGGTTTGGGCTTTCATGGCTGCAGCTTCACTGAGGACACTGCCATACAGTGGGGATGCTGATGCCAACTGAGGGTTTGCAAGAGCTCTGGATTTGCAGTCACTGCTGAGTGATAGAAAACAAACATTACTTGAACTAAATTAAACAGATGCTTTTCCTTAACTATTAGATGACTAAAAAGGGGAATGAAGTGGATAAAAGGCAAAGATTTCTTCAACAGTTTGCCTGATCCTTTAAAACTTGCTGTAATTGTTAATAGCTAGCAGCCCCAGCAGCTTGACTTTCTTCAGTCTCCGTGCTTGGTCCAATCTGGTTATGATCTTAGCTGAGATTAGTCTGTCCTAAAGTGCCACCTAATGGAATTAAATAAATAAGTAGAAAAGGCAGCTGTGAACCATGGCTGACAGGGGGAACAAGATGGTTTCTGTCACCTCTGAACAAACATCTCTTTTTCAGTAGCCAAAGAAGTAAATCCACAAAGCTTTTGAAATTAAATTTGAAGAGGCAGCTGTTATCTTTCCTAGTAACTGATTCTACTCAGCACCAAATGTAGGAGATTTCCAAAGGAACTCCAATTAAAGGCTGTTCTAAAGATTCCCAAATATGTACACCCCTGACATGTGATGCTTTCCAAAACAGGCTACAAATACTGAGAGCAAACCACATAATCATCTCTTTCTCATTTGTAAATAATGCCACAAGAAAAAAAAAAAGACTCTTTCCATCAGATCTTGCTCCTTTTCCCCCTTCAATTAAGAATCTAGGTTCAGTACAAAGGAAATTCCAGCCTGCTTGCTGTTTGGAGACAGAAATAGATTTGCTATCCCCTATGAGGGGGACATTCTGAATAGTCAATACTTCTCACAGACAGGTTAATTCAAATCTTTCCTAAGTTGCAGGCTGCTTTTAATAAGAGTTGGAAATAAAAAAATGATATGGCAGAAAGTAAATACTGTCTAATAAACACAAATCCTTTATTTCCATGTACTGTGTTGGTCACCAGAGGAGGGGGAAAAAAGGAATCTGACAGATCTACTTAAGAATTTTCAGGCTATCATGGAAATTTTTTTTAAATGTTTCGTGTGATGCCAGCCTCAGATCTGACACCACAAGATTCTCCAAACAGTTTACCTTCAGGACAACAATCTCAGCTCTCTTTTTAATCTAGACACGAAACTGCACAGAATTTTGGAAGGACACAGCTCTACGATCAATTAATTTTATCAAGTCACAGCATCACTAGAAGTGGAGTTTCTTCTAGATGAAACTTTGCAATGGTAACATCTTTGGGCAAAACTAGAGAAAACACTTAAGACTCCAAATGAAGGCATAAATGTCTCTTCTCTAACCACAGAATGCTGCATTTCATCCAAGAAGTGAAATAATGCAGGATCACTTGCACCAATGTACTTTTATCCAGCACAACCTACTTCTTCTATAGCAAGAAAAACTATTTATACTACTATAGTAAATTTAAATGGTTATTTTAACCATTTAAATTTAAATGGTTATTTTAACCAGGAGAAGGAGCTTGGAGCTCCCTATTGGATTACTGAGAAGATAGAGTATCCTCCATTTAACAGATTTCTGGTACACTTCAGTCTGTGACAGGGCTGTGACTGTTGCAGGAAAAAAAGCAATTCCCTTCTCTACACCACCTAAGTTTTATTGATTATGGTGAAAGGGGCTCTGAAACACCTGATATTTCTCTTCTAATTACTTCAGTATTCCATTAACGAATTGTACTTTTTCTACAAAGTCTTATTCTGATTCATTTTCAGGCTTCTGTTGAACAGAAGTTTGTTAGTCTGAGAATTTAAGCCCCATGTACAACAAACCTTCTATAAACACAGCTAGCAGAAGAGTAAAACACATTCTTAACTCTGCATGCCATGGTGATAAGCAGCTTCTGTCAGCCTCAACGTGCAATGAGGTTTTTCCATTTTTCATCACTTTGGAAAGCTCCAAGAGACAGAAAGAAAAGCTGCAAGTTCCACTGATTTGTTTTTCATTTTAAAATAAGTCCTGGTAAGTGCAGTTATGGCTGAAAATCTCGTGTTATGCTACACTTGCATTGCAATGCCAAGACATGGGCATGAAGTGAATACATTTCATCACCAAAATAACCTCTGCTATGATTATACTTGTCTTATACTTTGCACAGTGAAATTGTATTGCTTCTGTATTTCTTTTGCTCATCACATAGTCGTAAGAACCCAGAAAAACTGAGTTAAGACACTGATGGTGTTTCAGTGGTTTAATTTGTATGGTAACAGGGGAAAGATCACAGCTTACATGAAGGATACAGTAAATACCTTTTCTCAGCTTCATCCTTTTTTTCTTGCTTAGTATCAGGCACTCCATCTGCAAACCTGAACTGTGAAGACATTTAAAAATGTACTATAACTTACAGAACAGCACTACTAAGCCTGCTACACTTCACATAAAGACACAACTGTTGGTTATTGTTGGAAGGTGTGATCATCTGCTCTCAAAAATGGCAGTTTGGACTGCAGGGTTAGAATCACAGAATGTCAGGGGCTGGAAGGGACCTCATCCAGTCCAAACCCCCTGCCAGAGCAGCATCTCCTACACCAGATCACACAGGAACACATTCAGGTGGGTCTGGAATATCTTCAGAGAGGGAGACTCCACAACACTCCTGGGCAGCCTGTGCCAGGCTTCTGTTACCCTCACAGGGAAAAAAAAATCCTCCTCCTGTTTCCATGAAACTTCCTCTGCCTCAGCTCCCACCCTGTGCCCCTTGTCCTGTCCCTGGGCATCACCCAGCACCTTACACTCTCTTACCCTCTGCAACAGGTCAGGCACCAAAATGGCTCTGTTCACTTTGAGCATCAGGTAGCAGCAGTCTTAATTCCATTTACTGAAGGAAACGTTTCTGTTCTCCTTTCAAGTTCTGATTTTGTCATGAAAAACTGATTCCCTACTGTTTGATTACCTGGTCAATTAGCAGCTTTTAGCCATGGGAATTTTATAGTTTAACTTATCCAGTTAAAACCATTATCCACTTTTCAAGTAATAGAAAACAGTAAATACTATCAGCAGCTATGCCTGAGTGGCAGAGAAATTCCAACCCATTATCAAAGAAGTAAATAGCACGAAACCTCAGCACTGTCTTAAAAGACCTAGACTTGTTATCTAGAGGAAGGAGGACAGAGTAGAAAGGTCAGATAAAGTCAGTGAGCATGAAAATGGCTTAATGATCCCTCTGAAACTGCCAGCACGTCAGTATGTTAATGTAGTGGCTCCTTCTCTACAAGTAATGAGCCACAGAATGATCCTCCCTGGGTGAATGATGGCTGTACAACACCCCAGCTATCCAGCACTTCCCCACCCTTCTAAGACCCTGTAGTGAGATGCACTAACACCCACTTTTAAAACTAGGTATGTTATGTTAAAAAAAAAAGCCACTCATGTCCAGTAGTACTCTTAGGTGTTCATTGGAAGAGTAATTTTCATACAGCTGATAATGCAGAATTACTGTAACAGCTGATGTGAGAATATCTACTTTCTTTTCAGATTTGAAGATGAATGATAAACAAGGTGGAAAAACCCCACCAGGTTCTGTCCATAGCACAGTAATCCCTGAAACACCACCACAGTTGTTATTACAAGAAATCAAAACATTTAAAAAAGCATTAGGAGGTTAAATTATCCAATTTCAGGGCCAGGAAGCATGACTCCTCCTTACCTTTTCATCCACATCAAAACTCTTCAGAAGTTCATCCAGCTCTCTCAGTTGCCCATCTTCAAGACAGTTTGCAGTAACACCTCCCAAAGGACTGCTTTCTCTGGAGGACTGGTGGGTTTTGCTATCTTTAGCTGAAAATGTATAAACACATTACTGTAGGCATTTCCCAATGCCACAAAACAACAAAGCTTTTCTTTGTTTGCAAGTATTACAAAGCCTTAGTATGAATCACATTAAAGAACACCTGAGATTTCTACATGTGGTTATCTGCAGGTAAAATTACTTCACCTTTAAACGTGGACCATTTCAACTATATCCTGAACTGAATCTGCAGTTAAAGTTCGACCCAAGTTTTATCACAGGCTCATAGAAGGTCAGGGGTTGGAAGGGACCCAAAGAGCTCATCCAGTCCAACCCCCCTGCCACAGCAGGACCATCTAATTTAGCTCAGGGTACACAGCAACACATCCAGACAGAGTCTGCAAAGGCTCCAGACAAGGAGACACAGGTGGCTCTTGTTCTTTACATTGTCTGTGTGCTCCCTCCCTGCTCCTCCTCAGGGAACTTGCATCTGCTTCTTGGTCTTTTCTGCCTTCACTGAAGCCTGCAAGTTTTTCTCCCTTAGTCACTATCTACTGCTTTTTCTCCAGAAAACTATGTATTGTCCAAACCACTCAGGCTTTCCACAGGAGCGTAACACATTAATACGAAGAAACAGCACAAGAAGTACTGGCACAGAGGCTTTGGAAGCCTGCAGAAAAACCAATGCATGATGGCAGAGTGCCAGATTAATAGCAAGCTGACAAACTGACAGCAGAAACAAGAACCTTCAAAATCACAGAATCACACAAGGTCAGGGGCTGGAAGGGACCTCCAAAGCTCATCCAGAGAGGGAGACTCCACAACCCCCCTGAGCAGCCTGTTCCAGGCTGCTGTCACCCTCACAGGGAAAAAAATCCTCCTCATGTTCCAGTGAAACTTCCTATGCTTCAGCCTCCACTCAGTGCCCCTTGTCCTGTCCCTGGGCATCACCCAGCAGAGCCTGGCTCCAGCCTCCTGCCACTCACCCTGCACGTATTCAGAACCATTGCTAAGGTCACCTCTCAGGCTCCTCTTCTCCAAGCTGCCCCAAGCTGAGCCCCAGCTGCCTCAAGCTCTCCTTGTCAGAGAGTTTCTCCATTCCCTTCATCATCTTTTTGGCTCTCTGCTGGACTCTCTCCAGCAGTTCCATGCCCCTCTTCAATTAGGGTGCCCAGAACTGGACACAGTACTCCAGATGCAGCATCAGGAGCACACAGAGGAGGGGCAGGAGAACCTCTCTCCACCTACTAACCACAACCCTTCTAACCCACCCCAGAATGGCATTGCCCCTCCTGGCCACAAGAGCACATTGCTGGCTCAGCACTCTGTGTCTCCTCTAGTGTGTCAAAGTCAAAATCCTGTTCCTCCAACCTAAAACAAACTTCCACATCAGACATACTTGCATAGTAGGTCTCTATGTAAGCTATAGAAAACAAAACATATCACATCCAGATGCTGCCTAGCTGAACCATTCTGCTTCAAACGGTACAAAAAACCCCCAACAAAAGCCATTAGGAGTATGTTTTAAAATAACTATGTTTGTTAGAGGAATGGGCATAGCACCTGCAAAATCAAAAAATACAACTTGGAACCTCCTGTGTCCTAGCCTGTACCTGTTGTAACTTATCACATCACTGGGCACCACCAAAACAACCTCTTAACACCCACCTATCAGGTACTTATAGATGTTGACAAGACCCCCTCTCAGCCTTCTCAAGACTAAACAGCCCCAGCTCTCTCAGTCTTTCTTCATAGGAGAGATGTTCAAGTCCTGCAATCACCCCTGTAGCTCTTTGTTGGGACTCTCTCCAGCAAATCCCAGTCTCTCTTGAAGGGCCTGGACACAATATTCCAGGTGTTGTCTCACAAGGGCAGAGTAGAGAGGGAGGAGAACCTCCCTAGACCTTCTGGACACACTTTTCTTGAGACACCCCAAGATGCTATTGGCCCTCTTTGCCCCAGGGGCACACTGCTGTCCCATGGACAACTTGCTGTCCACTAGAGCTCCAAGATCTTTCTCCATGGATTTGCTTTCCAGCAGGATGACTGTGCTGAGGCCTGGTGTCATTCCTCCCCAGCTGCAGGACTCTGCATTTGTCTTTACTGGACTTTATGAGGTTCACCTTTGCCGAGCTCTTCAGCCTTCCAGTGTCAGCCACACACTCCCCCTTCCCCACCTCATTTTGTATCAGCAAGCTTGCTGAGGGTACACTCATCGACTAAAAGAACTCCTAGCCTGTACTATTAGTAATATGTTAAAGCCCCCCATAACCAAAACATAACTACCCCTCAACATTACCAACAGCCAAGTACTAGAGATGTAGATGCTCCCTTTAAGGCTCAGGCTTGTATCATTTCAAAAGGCAACCACTTAATATATGTTAGGAAACAAATTCACTGTTACAATAAAAAGACATCAGTGGAATGAGAGTTCTCATTTCACATTTAAAGCAGAAAACCTACATTTGGCTACTGAACATTCTTGTGGTTCTTTTCTTCTCCTGATAATGCATTCAAAAAGCTCCAAAGACTCTTACCTTTGGGTGCCCAATCACAGGGACGTTCAGCATCACTTAAGGTTCCAGGTTCTTGAATGGCAATGTCCCTGTTGTAAACATAAAGTGTACTGAAGAGTTCCACCTTGCATTAAGACCAGGCTTAATCTAAGCAGTTATGGAAAATTAAAGTTCTCAGTAATACTTTTAGCCATGGAAAGAATCCTTACGTATAACACAGCACTGTAACATTGCTCTTAAATCTCTCTTTTGGCTTTTTTATGTCTGCCCCTACAGATGCTGGTTTGAGGCTAAATGGAATATTTTAATGAGAAAAATCAGATTATAGGCTGAGAAAGGAAAACATGATGTCTTCTTCACTCATAGCTTTGCTGACTGATACAAAAGTAAGAACCCAAACAGATAAGGCAGAACTTCTTGGGTCATTCTGGCTGCTGCTCTCTCTTTGCCTTCCAGCTGATCTGTGTAACTCAGCTAATCAGTTTCTGCTTCCAACCCCCCTGGTTGATCTTCCCTTTTTACCTGGCATGTAAGGCAGATACTGGAATAAGACTGGGTAGTAAGGGGAAGGTGGGAGGGTGGTTGGGAACCTCTCTTGGGGACTCTGATCTCTAGGAGGGCTGTTTCGTTTCTGTATTACCTTTTACTGTCTACCTCTGTAATCTATTGTCAATATCTGCTTGTATATTGTGCTAAGCTGTGAGTATAAAGCTTCATCCATTAACTTCCAGACTGCTGAGTCTAGACTGAGTGATTTCAAAAATGTGTGGGGGAGCGAATTTCCCAACCACCACACCTGCCCATTATGAGTTTGAATGGGGAACAGCAGGACAGCACAAAAAAAGAGCCAGAAGGGCATGTCTCCTGCTGCAGGCTAGTGCCCACAGATGGAACTTGACCCACACCACAAGAGTTTCCCCGCGCTCAGGCAATCAAATTTTTTACACTTAAAAATCAACTCCCAAATCAGCAAAATCTGGTAGGGAAGCCTGAACCAAAGTATACTGACAGGAGAATAATAGGATTGTAATAAAATGGATGAGATGCATACCTAAAATGATGGCATACTGAATGTGTATTTCCTGAGAGAACAGGATAGTCAGGCGTCAGATCCTGCTGTTCATCTTTAACGCAGATGCTACCACAGGCTGCCTCCAGAGGACAACTTTCAGAGTCTACGAGTGAAAGCTCTTTTTCATTCTTGGTTCCAAAAAGGTCAGGGTCATCCTGAATCACATCAATAACAAGGACATCTTTTTTGTAAGCTTCAAGGATATCTGGGAAATTCTGACTTTTGTGTTGTGGGAGATTGCCTCTTGATTTGCTGTCTCTGCTTATTTCTAATGCGATAGGGTGGTCAACTGCATTCCAAGAATCACCAGGAAAATTAGGTTTTCCATGTTCAGTACCACGGAAATCAAGCACAGAAGGCTCTCGTGGTGTGTCAAGAAAAGAACATGGATAGGAAGAAAAACGTTCATGCAGTGCAGACATCTCATTTGAAAGGTTTTCAGACTGGTGGTTTTCAGAACCATCACGCTTCAAGTCCTCCCTGTCGGTTTTATCTGCTTTTTTCTTCCTGGAAGTTGTAATGTAACTCACGGCAGGAAAAGGCTGCTGCTTGGCATTTACTAAAAAAGTCTCTTTATCTGTTTTCTCCTTCCTCGAAACACCAGTGCTGTCAAGAAGCTCTAGTGGGCTGCAGGTTTCTCTTTCAAATGAAGGGCCAGATTCCAGTTTCCTGGATTTAGGTTTGTTTCTGCACAGAGGAATTTTGAATTTCGCCAGTTTTCCAGTGTTTAATACTTTCACTTGCTTCAAATCAGAAAAGGTCTGGTTCACTACTGATACTTTACGGCTGAAGTTCATTCTGTTTGTGTTACCTGCAGATGTCCCAATCTGCACTGTTACAGACAGGCTTCTTTTTGCTACAGCTCCTTTGTTCTTTTTGTTTCCTTTTTTGGTAAAATTCAAGGTTGCCTTAGCTTCTTGCTTGTCATCATGATTAAAAGCCACAGTTCTCCTATCAGTATTAGCCAGTGATTCCATCTTTTCACTGCTCGTTCTGGAAGTCTCATCAATATCTGTAAGAGAGTATTCTGATGTTTCAAGTGAAGTCAGACATTCATTGTTTGCATCTGTTATTTTAGATGCAGATTCTTTGTTGATTTCTGCTGGCGACCTACACAAATCCAAGTGTCCCAACTGCTCAGTCACAGGACTCTTTCCTACAGCTTCAATGTTGTTCTCATCAGAGGAGTCCTTGAAGTCACCCCTTAAAACTCCTTTTCTTTCTGAGACAGGCCCGTTTTTTTTAGGAAGCCATTCAGAAGTCCTGGCACAAGATTCCAAAGGCCAAACATTTTTACCAGTCATAGGTACTGTTCTTTGACAGGTCAACAGCTGCAATTTCTTATTACCTTTGTTTGATTTTTCACGGGGCCTGCTTTTGGGAGAATTAGAAACATCATGAACCTGAGCTACCACTCCCAGGCTACCCAAGGCAGGAGAATGATGTGCTACATCATTTGAATTTTCTTCTTTTGTCACTACAGGGAGCTCAGATGCCTTCTTAAAGTCACCTTCAAATGCAAGGAATTCAGTGTCATTCTTTCTCCAGATTGATCTCTTTTGCACTTCCTGAGTTTCTTCTGTATGAGGATCTGATGTGTGGCCACACAACGCTGACTGAGTGATTTCTTTATGATTTAATCTTGAAACTGTAAAGGAGCTTGTCGAGGCAACTGCTGCTTCTGTTTGTAACTCACACTCACTGCATTCGTTAGTCACACCTGTGAAAATATTCTGCACTGTTGATTTCTCAGTGACTTTCACACGGTTTCTAGGCTTTCTACCAATATTCTGCTTTTCGCCCCTTAAACTATTACTGTTTTCACTCTGACAGCATGAAAACCACCATTCTCTGCTTTGATGTTTTTCTCTATTAAACAATAAACCACCTTTTACAGGTGATCTCTCACTCTGCATTCTACTAGTGCTGCAACTGGCATCATTCTGCTGTACAGCACAGCGTAACCCAGGATAAGAGAGAACATGTTTTCCCTGATGGAAGAACTCACCTAAATTATAACTGCTAGCAATCCCACTAGCTAAAGACTTTGCAAACATATTGATGTGACTACAGGTCTCTAATCTCACAACTGGATTCTTCTCTGTTGCACAGAGCAACCAATTACACTGGTAGAGGGCATTTCTGCAACATTCAGCATCACATTTTGCAGGTACATTTCTTACTTTTTCACCTATAGTTCCACTAAAACTTTGCAAGCACTTGATTTCATCAGTTCTTGGGTTTGTTTTTTCACACTCTACACCAGACTTTCTTCTCACACGATGACATAGAAAGCTTTTGCTTTGAGCCTCACCTAAAGCAGCAACTGGAGGAGATTTATAGTAGCCATGTTCCTTTTCTCGGCAATCTTCTGATGTGTTTTGATTTGTCTTAAGCTTCTTCACAGCCTCTGTGTCAAAGTCTTGCTCAACTGCTTTCAATTTTTCCTCTGCTGATTGAAAGCCCAAAAAAGTGTGATTAAAATATGCTAAGGGAAGAAGACTAACTTACTGCAATATTTTGGAAAGAGAACAAAAAAAAAAAAAAAGCAAAACAAACCCAAGGCTACTAAAGAACAAGGCACTGAATAAGGTTAAAACCCTTCTGGAAAGATTTATCAGTTGTTCTTGGTTTGTTTTTTTTTAAATAAGCACTATTAGAAGACTTACAGTAACAAATGATGATTTGTCTTCAGAAACAAATGCAAAGATGAACAGAATCTTAAGTACAGCAAGGACACTGGAAGTTGTATATTTAAAACATAGATGGAAACCAAACTGTATCAAGTCTGTCAAGAAAATGCAGATGCTGTTTGTATGCTCAGCCTTAAAATCTTTTGTTTACACCTTTAATTCTCCCTAATAGGAAATCCTTTTCATAAGAATACAGCAGCTTATTTCACATCTATAGTCCAACCAGATGCATCAGACCATTCAAGAGCCAGGAAAACTGCAGCACTTGCATTTTTATAAAATCCTACTTTTTGCTCAAAACCAAATACAGGTTATGCAAAAAATTGTACATCTGAAAATTTGTCTGAAGAATGGACTCAAAAATGTACGGGATCATGTTGGCATTTTTAGATCTCAGTTTTAAAAATAAGCTGCAATTCTACCATCTCCGTTTTTCAGAATATAGTTTCTAGACATTAGTAACAATCTACAGCAAGTATTTGTCATTTTAATGTACAATTTTGTCATCTGAATGACATCTGAATGAATCTGTCATTTGAATGACATTCTGAAAGCAAAAATGTCTCTTAAGACAGTAAATGTGATGATACTTTTTAAAATCCCCTTCCAAAATAGTTCCTTTGACACAACACCCCCTAAAACACCAAAATACAATCCTTTGTTTCTCTATTTTTTTAGTTTTTGTGAAGAACAGCAACTACAAAGTTCTCAAAACAAAATGTAGCATCCTACAAAAGCAAGCACTAAAACTCTGTACTGTGATACATAATAAAAGATAATAAAATAATGTACAGATTAAGAATTTAATATCTCTTGTCCAAGATCTTCTATGCATAAATTAACTGATTGCTTTTAAGGATAATTTTTTCCTCCCTCTCCCTATGCCCCCCAAGAGGGTATCTGTTCTTCCCTCATTTGAAATAAAGAACTGTTTTTCTCCTTCAAGAAAAGCTTTTTGTCTCCCTAAAACTCTGTTTTCTTCTAAGACTGGTATTCAAAGACCTGTAAAACAGACCCCTAGTTCTTATCTGTACTTAAGTTAGCAGCCACACATCAAGAGTCACTTTGAGGTAGCATAGAGGCCTCTCTTCCCAGCCCTTATTACTTGGTTTCACAGACATACCTGCAAAAGAAAAACCATCTCCTGGTTTTTTCCACTTTTTAATGGGGGTCTTACTTCATCACCAGTTTCTTGTCCTAAGAGCCCAAACTGTGCATCTGTACAATGCAGCACATGCACTTACCACTTTCTCCCAGGCTGTCCAATCCTTTCTGAGGGTCTGAGCTCTGCTGCTCTTCCTTCCTGCATTTCCACATCTTTCCTCCTCTAGTTGTCGCTTGTTCTTGGCCACTGAGAGCCCATAGCAAGGCAGATCTGCCCCTGTCCCAGGGCCCTTCTAGTTTTGTTTTCATCCAAAGGGTTTTGCCTTTCTTGTTCAAGCGTTTCTTTCTTTTCTTCTGTGTTCCTGCTTTCCTCAATCCAACTAAAGTGCACCCATCCCGCTTCTTTGGCATATTTACCACTTCTGGAGATTCTGGTTTGGACAAAGATTCCTGAGTCCCCATACTCTCTCTAGAGTGAGTGCTTTTCATTTCAGTAGTGCACGTACCCTTTCTGGGTTGCAGCACCTCTGGTTCTGGCAAACAGGATCCACCACGACTCTCTCTGTTCTCAAGTTCCTCCTCTGAGACTGACATTTGTAATTCTGTTTCTGTGTTTCCCCAGCTCCCTGAACTCTTCTGGAAACCTGAGAGGTTCGGTCCCTCTGAGTTGTGTTCTTCCCTTACAATCTCTGACAAGAACTTACTTTGCAAAGTAGTTCCTGAGCAAAAGAGCTGTTCCCCTTGTCCTGTTTCTCTCATTACAGTCTGTTCCCAGCACGCTGCTGCAGCCACGGTCCCTGCCTGCCAATCTTCACATACAGGAGTGTCTGAAATTGGCAGAGCTACGTCCTCATAGCTTCTGGCAGTTGTCCTGCACTGCTTCCCTTTTCTTTTTTTACCTGGGAGTCTCTGGCTGCTCTCACCCTGCTCCTTCTGCATGGGTGCGAGTGAAGCATGTTGCTCAGAGGAGACGCTGGAGAGTATGGCAGGTTGCAGACGGGACGAAAAAGGCTGCTCAGGTTTTCTCTTCGGTGCCAGGTGAGGTCTCCTCTTGACTACACGCCTTTTAACTCGGTTGTGTTCTATCCTGGCATCCAGAGAGCCTGGGCTAGCGGCAATCCAAGCAGACGACTTCGCCTCGCTGCCGCTTACCACCTTGCCTGACCTTAACTGCGGCATCACAGGAGCCTAGAGACAGCAACAGACCCCACAGCATCCGTTCACCAGCGCACGTTTAGCAGCAACCCACCAAGCCAGCCCGGCAGCCGGGCCGGGCACAGGCCTACCCAGGAAGCGAGTACAACCTCCCTCGGGCTACCGCCTCAGCAGCCAGCCCTGAGGAGCTCAGCCTGGTAGAAACAAAGCCCAGGCCACCTAGGGAGCGGCCAGGGCCTAACCCCCGCCACCAGTCCTCCCAGCCCGCACCTGCTCCTCACTGCGCACCTCCCCTGCCGGGGCCGCGCAGCCTCCGGCGCTCACCCGCTTCGGCCCCAAACGCCCTTCCTCTGCTTTCACCTCGTTCTATTCTGCACCGGCCCCAAACGCCCTTCCTCTGCTTTCACCTCGTCCGTTCTGCACCGGCCCCAAACGCCCTTCCTCTGCCTTCACCTCGTTCTATTCTGCACCGGCCCCAAACGCCCTTCCTCTGCCTTCACCTCGTCCGTTCTGCACCGGCCCCAAACGCCCTTCCTCTGCCTTCACCTCGTCCGTTCTGCGCCGGCCCGGCCGGCTTCGTCTGAGCCTGGCCGCGGCCGCCCGCACACGCCGCGGGCAAGCAGGCGTTAGCCGAGGCGGCTAATGGCTGCCGGCGCTGGGCGGGAGGCGCCTGCGGCCTGAGGCGTGAGGGAGGCTCCGAGGCGGGGCGAAGGGAGAGGGAAGCTTATGGCGCTCCCGCGCTGGCGGAGGGCAGCAGGGGGAGAGCTGTGGTTTCGTCGCTGTTGTCGCACGCTTCCTGGGCGAGTGGTGCCCTGTTCGCGGCAGAATGTGAGCAGAGGAGCGGCAGACGACGTCGTTGTGGGCGGCAGAGCTGGGCGGGGGGTTCCCGGCTCTAGCGGAGCAGCCTTCGCGCCGCTCCCTTGGTTAGGGAGCAAGGTGCCGCCAGCTCTGCATATGCCCCAAGGCACTTGGGAAGTGCCAAATGGCAGCGCTGAACTCGCCCAGACGTGAGAGACGAGTTGAAAGCAAACCCTGGGCTGCCAGCCCCGCTGCTTTCTGCGGCTGCTGCAGCGAAGCAGCATTGCCGTGCCGCAGAGGTTAGGGGGCAAGGTGCCGCCGGCTCCGCTTATGCCCTGGGGTTCGGCGGTGGCCCCCTGGCACCTCGGCCCTGCGTGGCACTGCAGAACCCTGGGAAGTGCCAAATGGCAGCGCTGAACTCGTCCAGACGTGAGAGAAGTGTGAAAGCAAACCCTGGGCTGCCAGCCCCGCTGGTTTCTGCGGCTGCTGCAGCGAAGCAGCATTGCCTCCTCTGTCCGCAGCACGATCGAAGCTACCCCAAATCTGAGGGGGGGGGGTAACTTCTGTTTCCATTAACTACAGCTCGTGTAAACTTTGTGTTTCAAACAATAACGTCTCTCAGAATTCTAGAGGGGAAATAGTTCGAATATCTGGGCTGTATACTCCAAAAGCTGCCAAAGTTGATGTTAGGGCTTCAGATGCGACTGTAACCTCAGCGTGATTGCAGGACACCAAGGGCTCAGGACCATTGACTGCAGGGTGATGTGAACCTGAGAGACCTGGGGCTGCTTAGGCTGCAGAAGAGAAGGCTGAGAGGGGATTGAATCAATGTTTGTACATGTGTGAGGGCTGGGGGTCAGGAGGGGGGACACAGGCTCTGCTTACTGCTCCCTGGGATAGAGCAAGGAGCAATGGATGGAAGCTGCAGCACAGGAGGTTGCAGCTCAACACAAGAGGCAACTTCTTGCCTGTGTGGGTCCCAGAGCAGTGGCACAGGCTGCCCAGAGAGGTTGTGGAGTCTCCTTGTCTGGAGCCTTTGCAGACTGTGTCTGGATGTGTTGCTGTGTGCCCTGAGCTAGACTGGATGGTCCTGCTGTGGCAGGGGGGTTGGACTGGATGATCTCCTTGGGTCCCTTCCAAGCTCTGCCATCCTGTGCGCCTGTGAACACCAGCAGGGTCCTCCTGCAGTGCACAGAAAAACAACAAAGCTCAAACTTGGCCTTATTTTGACTGAGATTTACCTGCAGGATGCTCCTTCAGACATCAAGAGAGACCTGCACCTGTACGTCCCTCGACAAGCTCATGCCCTTGGTAGCTCAGCTGTGGAGGTGCTGATTCTTTTACACTAAACAGCTGGCTGGCTGCCTGCTTACCCTGGTACTGTGAGCTCTGTTAGACAAGAGCCAAAAAGTGTTGAGAGCAGAAGTGCCTCAGTGGAAAATACGAGATGGGTTTAGTGAAGTAGGTGAGGGTTTACACCCCATGGCTCCTGCTATGGACTAGTTGAATGCAGCGAGCAGTTGGATATTGCAGCATTTGCTTTCTCGGCTGCTATCGTGGTGGAGATGCTCAGGGTAGACTAAAGTAACGTAATTTTCCGTCGGTTTAAAGCGAGATGGAGGAAAAAGGACAGCTGGTGTATTTCATAATGAGCCATCTGGCATTTCTTGGTAGATCCTCCGATTCCTAATTTACTACTGAATTGTGACAGCGTGAAAATCAAAATTATTGATTGCGTGGAATCAATGTCTCCCTGCGGAGACATTTTGTGCTCCTTCAGTTTCTGTCGAAGGATAGTCATGGGGAGGGGTAAGGACTTCTCACACTGAGCCTTGCAGAGATTGGAAGTCATTCATACCATTTTCCTTTTTTTTTTTTTTTTTTTAGGTCATCAAGCTGCTTGACATTTATTCTGTCAGATTGACTTTCCAGATGATCACATCTGACCTGGACGTTGCAGAAAGTGGCACTAGTAGGCTTTAAGATTCCACAAGGGAACTTCTGTGTTAACTTCGTGTTCTGTTTTATTCCCCTTCATTTATCTCTCTCTTTTTTTTTTTTTTTTTT
>VWZI01007031.1:1275988-1291368 GCA_013396835.1 Psilopogon haemacephalus | reverse complement strand
CTAAGCAGCCCCAGGTCCCTCAGCCTCTCCTCCCCAGGCAGTGCTGCAGTCCCCTCAGCATCCTCACAGCCCTCCCCTGGACCCTCTCCAGCAGGTCCCTGTCCCTCTGCAACTGGGGAGCCCCAAACTGAAGGCAGTGCTCAAGATGAGGTCTGAGCAGGGCAGAGTAGAGTGGAAGAAGAATCTTCCTGGATCTGCTGGACACACTCTGCCTAATGCCCCCCAGGATCCCCTTGGCCCTCTTGGCCCCCAGGGCACATTGCTGTGCCATGGATGTTCTCCCCCAGCACTCTCAGCTCCCTCTCCTTGGGGCTGCTCTCCAGCAGTCCCCTCCCAGCCTGTCCTGCTGCAGTTTATTCTTCCTGCCCAGGTGCAGGACTCTGCACTTGTCCTTGCTGAGCCTCATTTGGTTCCTCTGTTCATTTTCCTTTAAGTGCATATTGAGTGGCAAAAACGACACACAGCAAAGCAAAGATCTGAGCATGTGTAACTCTGTCTGTGGGTAGTGGCCACATCTTCAGCTTTAAACTTTGGAAAGGAAAAAAAAAAACCCATTACCAAACAATTTAAAAAAACTAATAAATTAATGTAGTGGTCTACTTACATTATCCTGCAGGTGTATTTTGAGCCACTACAGAAGGTGTCTTGTGTTGCCAGAGACACAAACCAATGAGATCAAGATGAAGATTTGTTATTGGCTGCCATCAATTATTCCTGCTGGGAGAAAAAAAAAAAAATATGGATTTGTGATGAGAATTAAAATAAAATAACAGAGAAAAAAACCGGACACTTTTTTTTTTTTTTTTTTTAACCTTGGAGCAAGCTAATATTTCTCCTGGAAAAGTTTAAAGGCAGCCTTTATTTCACACTAATCTAAAGAGAAAACATCAATTTTCAGCGTCAGAGTTCACAGAATCAGTGAGGCTGGAGAAGACCTCTGAAATCATCGAGTCCAGCCTGTGACCTAACATCATCACAGAATGTCAGGGGCTGGAAGGGACCTCCAAAGCTCATCCAGTCCAAACCCCCTGCCAGAGCAGCATCTCCTACACCAGATCACACATGAATGTATCCAGGCAGGGTTTGAATATCTCCAGAGAGGGAGACCCCACAACCCCCCTGGGCAGCCTGTTCCAGGCTTCTGTCACCCTCACAGGGAAAAAAATTCCTCCTCATGTTTCCATGAAACTTCCTCTGCCTCAGCTCCCACCCAGTGCCCCTTGTCCTGTTCCTGGGCATCACCCAGCAGAACCTGGCTCCAGCCTCCTGCCACTCACCCTGCACATCTTGAGAACCATTGCTGAGGGCACCTCTCAGGCTCCTCTTCTCCCACCAGCACAGCCCTTTCTTGCCAAACAGAAAGCATCAACAAATCCATTCTCCATACTCTACAAGCCACACATTTATTTTTTCTTTTTCTTTTTTTTTTTTCTTTCCAAGTCTGAGCTGCTATAAGCTAGCAAGAACTACTCACAGCCTACCCATTGATGGAAAACCACCAAAAAATGGTCGTGAAGGAGCCTTGAAAGAGGAGTGGTTGAACTCACCTGCCTAGAATCATAGAATGGTCTAGGTTGGAAGAGACCTCAAAGATCATTCAGTTCCAACCCTCATGTGTGCTCATGAGAATATTAAATCTCTTTTCTACAGTTTATACTGAGTCTTGTACCTGATGTACCCTGCTGGAAGAGAACTCCTTGCTGATACAGCTGCACCTCGACTCCCAGGCACTCCTCTAACCCTCCTGGCTGCCACCTTTCATTGGAAGTGATCAGACTAAGGGATGGATTAAAGCTGCAGCAATTCTTCTGTGTCCAGTTCTGGGCCCCTCCATTCAAGAGGGATGTTGAGGTGCTGGAAGGTGTTGAGAGAAGGGCAGCAAGGCTGGGGAGGGGCCTGGAGCACAGCCCCAAGAGGAGAGGCTGAGGGAGCTGGGGGTGTGCAGCCTGCAGAAGAGGAGGCTCAGGGCAGAGCTCATTGCTCTCTGCAGCTACCTGAAGGGAGGTTGTAGCCAGCTGGAGTTGGGCTCTGCTGCCAGACAAGCAGCAAGAGAAGGAGGGGACACAGCCTCAAGTTGTGCCAGGGCAGGTTCAGGCTGGATGTTAGGAGGAAGTTGTTGGCAGAGAGAGTGATTGGCATTGGAATAGGCTGCCCAGGGAGGTGGTGGAGTCCCCATCCCTGGAGATGTTTCAGAGGAGGCTGCATGAGGCACTTAGTGCCATGGGTTAGTTAATGAGAAGGGTTAGGTGCTAGGTTGGACTCGATCCTGGAGGTCTTTTCCCACCTGGTTAACTCTGTGACTCTGCCCCAAAGAATGCCCCCTACCAGCTTTTATTTTTCCCCTGCTTTTGTTCCACATAGCAAGGACACTTTTTTTTTTCCTCCTAGGTGCAGGCTAAGTGACACTTAAAGCTGTTTTCAGCAGACTGACAACTTCTCAGGTTCGCAGCCCCCCTGCACTGTGTGATTCCTGCCTGCTAAAGCAGCAAATGCTAACTCTTGTTTCACACATAGCAGGGACCCAGCCCCCAAAACACAGCTTCAATTCATTCCTGCAAAGTTCTCCCCAGACTCAACACAAGCAGCACTGCCTCAGCTCACTCACACACAAGTTTCTAGTGGGATTTTAGTTTTTTCCTCTCCTCTCTCTCTGCAGGAAGTTACTCTGATCTCCATCCTCACGCTCCCTTCAGAGTCACTGCAGCAGTTCTGCTGTTTTGCAGCCTACCCAGGTTCATTCTCTTCTTACACACCAACCCTGCTCATCTTCCTGCGCCCCTGCCAATCATCCTCTGCACAGGCTCCTCCACCAAGGCCTGGGGCAAACCATGAACTGCAGCAAGCACTGAGACAAGCCATGCACTGCAGCAAGGCCTGGGACAAGCCATGCACTGCAGAAGGACTGAGACAAGCCATGCACTGCACACTGCAGCAAGGACTGGGACAAGCCATGCACTGCAGCAAGGACTGGGACGAGCCATGCACTGCAGCAAGCACTGGGGCGAGCCATGCACTGCACACTGCAGCAAGGACAGGGACAAGTCATGCACTGCACACTGCAGCAAGCACTGGGGCAAGCCATGCACTGCACACTGCAGCAAGGACTGGGACCAGCCATGCACTGCACACTGCAGCAAGCACTGGGACCAGCCATGCACTGCCTCGCCCTGTGCTAAACCGCAAGAGAAGAGTTTATGTGAGGCCACAGAGCTGGGTCAAGCCATCACTACTGCAACTATCAACATTTTCCTGCTAATCTGCCTTCTGACTGCGTGCTGAGATAACAGAAGATGAGAGAGAAGAGAGGGCAAAGGGACACTTCATCTCCAAGCTGCATTCCAGCCTTGGGAAGCGGTGGCAGGGTGGGACCCCACTTGCAATGCCCCTGCTGGATTCGTGATAGTGACTTTATTACACCTTAAAATACCTTTTAATTACCAAGTTCTTTGGGCAGCCTGCAGCATCAGTGGTTTCCATGGATGCCGCTGGCGGATATTGCCGAGCACAAAGCAGGGCTGCGGCAGCAGGGGGAGGGGCAGGACACACCATGCTGCTGCTGAGAGGGACCAGCCTTGCCCACTGGAGCAGAGGCTGGGGGAGCAGAGGCTGAGGGAGCAGAGGCTGGGGGAGCAGAGGCTGGGGGAGCAGAGGCTGGGGGAGCAGAGGCAAGGCTGTTTGCACCTTACTGCCCCCTCCCAAGAAGGCATCAGAGTGGTGCTGGCTGCAAATGTGCATCCCCTGCCCCCACTCTGCCAGTCCTAAGCCTGTAGCCCCAGGGACACCAGACCAGGTCTGCAGCTCCCCTGCTGATGGCAGCCCCTCTGAAGCCAAGGAACATCCTCAGAGCTCTTTTGGTACCAGAACTGCTGTGAGCTTCAATTTGTTCCTCTTCAACGTTCAATCCATCTACAGCAGGTCAACTTTTCGGTTGGGAACTAAAAGGTGATTCTTTAAGGAGACAGCAGAACTGCAACACTTCAAGTCAGGCTTAGAAAGGTGAAAACTGAAAAGCAACAACTGATGGGATTTACAAAAGGATTTCCTTTAAATGTTTAAAAAAAAAAAAAAGGCTATCACACACATGTACATTAAGGAACTTTCCATAGCTATTAAAAATATTCCTTTTAGCAGACAACAGAAGAATCACAGAATGGTTTGGGTTGGAAGGGACCTCAAAGCTCATCCAGTCCCAGCCCCCCTGTGCCATAGGCAGGGACACCTCCCACTAGAACAGGTCACTCATAGACTGCCACAAGTGCCTGTCAGTGTAGCACAGAGAGGGAGCAGCTCATGGAGCACACCAGCTGTATGCTGAGTCTTCCTGGGACCCTGCTTCTAATCCTGCAAAGCTGCAAGCTCCTTTTAGCACCATCATTGAGCTTACCATTATAGAACATAAAAAGAGCTTGCTACAAATTATACCCTGAATTCTATCTGTTTAAACTGCTTTTTAGCTCAAATCCTAGTAACAGAGCTGTGCTCCAGCCTCCTGAGATGCTTGACTCTGTTCCCAGGCTGTTGGAGATAGAACCATAGAATGGGTTAGGTTGGAAGGGAGCTCAAAGCTCAGCCAGCCCCAACCCCCCTGTGCCATAGGCAGGGACACCTCCCACTAGATCAGGTCACTCAAATAGAATCATAGAATGGGTTAGGTTGTAAGGGACCTCAAAGATCATCCAGTTCCAACCCCCCTGTGCCATAGGCAGGGACACCTCCCACTAGAACAGGTCGCTCAAGGCCTCATCCAACCTGGCCTTGAGCACCTCCAGAGAGGTTGTGGAGCACAGAATCACCCAAAGTGAGCTTTGATCACTTTGGGTGATTCTGTGCTCCACAGCTCCCCTGGGCAACCTGTGCCAGTGTCTCACCACCCTCACTGCAAACAACTTCCTCCTCACATCCACTTTCCACCTCCCCTCTGCCACTACCTGGGGTCTGATGTAAGCCTCCTTTCTCCAGTTTGCATCCCCCACGCTGAGGCTGTGTCACCCACGTTTACAGCAGCCCTAGGCTGCCTGTGTTTAGGTGGCTCCAGCTGGATAAAAGCTGATTGCTGCACAGCCTGGAACAGGGATTCTGTTACGTGCTAACGCCTGGAAATTCCTTTGCCACCTCCAAGTCAGGGGGACGTAGGTTCAGTGCAGGAAGAACACCACAGACTGCAGTGGCTCAGCAGCCTTTCATTGTGTGCTGTGTTCATACCTTCATCGCTCGGTCTTAGATCTCAAAGGGGTTTTGTGTGCAGTTCTGATCCTGTGCTTTCTCAGCAGGGACCCTGGGGTACCAGCAAAGTTCACGTGTAGGATTGCCTGCCCCAGGCACACAGAAGTGGCCAACAATCATCAGTAGCACTCTTACACATTTTTAAGCCCTGTGCTCAGGACTGCTCTGCGTTTGGGGTAATGAAAGGCTGCTCTTGACTGAGTGACTGCCAGGTGTTGAGCCCTGTGCTGTATCCCTCAGATTCAATTTAAAAGCCTTTTCTCAGTGCTACCTCCAAGGATCTGGCTTAGTGGTTGGTTTTTAAAAAGGCATGTAAAAAAGAACACAGCTAGAGAGATTTGTCTAGCTCTGAAAGGACACAAAGAAGGAGGGAGAAGAATGTGGGGCAACAGTCCCCTGGACCTGGAACGGTGCTGGATACCCAAAATGAAGCACTCTTCTGCTCACCTCCAGTGATCAGGGCTCACAGAATCTCTTCTTCTATCTGAAGGTCTCTGCCCGTGCAGCTGACTCTGTTAATGTGCCTGGCCAGTTGTCCTGGTTTTGCATTTTATCTGAGGATTCTGCAGGAAGCAGCAACAGAGTTGGACTCTGTGGTCATGGTCTACTACTTCACTTGTCCAAGGAAGCAAAGCCTTAATTACAAACCCAGCCACATTGAAATAAAAAGGGTTGGAAGGCTGATGTTTGTCCACCAATTAAATGTGTGATGTGTTGTGGAGGCATGAGATTGTGGTTAGGGTTTTACAAGGTATTGTAACAGAAGATTAGTGTAATAATGCCCTTCCTTATCAGCAGGAAGCAAGGAAGCACCTCCCTGTGACACTGTGCTGCAAGCTCCTGGCTTGGGACATGTGCTGCTCAGGCACAGAGTTGAGGAGCTCAGTGGAAGGGGTTTCATTAAACAGTCAACAAAAATTCTGGGTGAGGCTGAAATTGGTAACAGAGTGTGATGGTTTGGGAGTTACCTGCACTCCCTCACCCCTTCCCCCGCAGTGAATTCACCCAGACTAGACTCAGCTGGCTGGAAGTTAAGAACTGAAGCTTTCTATTCACAGCACAGCACCACACACAAGCAGGTATATATTACAGATATCTATAACAGATATTTACAGCTATGGACAGTAATATACAGGTTAAAAGCAATACAGAAACACAGTGCCCCTCCCAGAAAACAGTCTCCAAGAGGGGCTCCCAACCACCCTGCCACCTTCTCCCCACCCTCCAATCTTATCCCAGACTCTGCCTTGTGTGCAAGGTGAACAGGGAAGCTCAGCCAGAGGGGTTAGAAGCAGAATTGATGAGTTGGGTTACACAGATCCAGCTGGAAGGCAGGGAGAGAGAAAGAGACCAACAGCCAGAGCTCAGACACAGAGCAACACTGCCTCATCTATGTTTGTGTCCTTGCTTTGGTACATCTCAGCAAACCTCTGAGTGCAGCAGACATCAGCAGGGTTTGCTTTTCACAGCCCTAGCATCTAACCTTTCTCATTGAAATATTCCAGTTGGCCTCAAGCCAGCACCAAGTGTGAGTTGCTCTTCCTGTGCTGTGCTGCCTTTGCCACTAAGATGCCTTAAAAGCCACTAATTAATCTGCTGTCCGGTGGAAAGCACTTGGAGGTTTTGTTCTCTTGGCTGTTAGCTTCTGCCTTGTCACATCAGTGTGCTGTAATCTGCTGCTCAGCTGCTGTCCCAGTACCAGTGGCTTCCTCTCACCACTCCCCTTGCTGCACTTCTGTGGATGCTACACCTCAGCCAAACCTCTGAGTGCAAGCAGACAGCCAGCAGGGTTTGCTTTTCACAGCCCTAGCATCTAACCTTTCTCATTGAAATATTCCAGTTGGCCTCAAGCCAGCACCAAGTGTGAGTTGCTCTTCCTGTGCTGTGCTGCCTTTGCCACTAAGATGCCTTAAAAGCCACTAATTAATCTGCTGTCCGGTGGAAAGCACTTGGAGGTTTTGTTCTCTTGGCTGTTAGCTTCTGCCTTGTCACATCAGTGTGCTGTAATCTGCTGCTCAGCTGCTGTCCCAGTACCAGTGGCTTCCTCTCACCGCTCCCCTTGCTGCACTTCGGTGGATGCTACACCTCAGCCAAACCTCTGAGTGCAAGCAGACATCAGCAGGGTTTGCTTTTCACAGCCCTAGCATCTAACCTTTCTCATTGAAACAGTCCAATTAGCCTCAAACCAGCACGGCATGCAAACTGGAGAGACCAAGAGGGAGATCTAAGGTAACCTCCAGAAGACATCTCCCCAGCTAAAAGAAGGAGGCAAAGTTGCCATTATTTCGTTCCCAATCTCATTTTCCTTTTTGAGGCAGCATAACCCAGGAAAAGCCACAAGCCTGTTGGTCACAAGCCAGGGTTTTCATACGGGCTTGAATTAACTTCCCCACGCTATTGAGCGCGAACACGCGCCAAAAACAATGTCCAAAAATGCATTAGCATTATTAATCAAAAGAGAGAAGACAGGCTGCTGACAGCACTCAGGCGTGTGCAGCACATTAGTGAAAACAAGGAACGAAAGCTTGTACCCTGAAATCATCTCTGTGCTTGCAAAGCCAGGATGCATCCATCATGTCGCTACCCTGTCACTTGCAATCCGCTGCAGAAAGAAGCTCTTGAGCTCACGTTTTTCTTGGCCCTGCAAGGCTGCCAGCATTGAGCAAGGAGGCTGTTTGTGACTTAAAAAAGCATTCGCAATTTGGGACAAACATAAAAATACTGATAGAGCATCCCCAGCAGCCTGCGAGTGGAGTGGAGAGGGGATGCACCCCCAGAGAGCTCCTGCTGCACAGCAGGTTATTGGGTTTTGAGGGAAGTAGATGGCTGAGCTCTCCTGACAGCCAGATAACCACAGAGGCACTCTTCGTGGGACTGAGGTGGCACTGGCATGGACTAAATTCATAAATCACAACGCTGCCTCCAAAGGCATCCTAATTTCCAAATCTCCAGAGCCTCCCAGTCCTGCCTTGCCTAGCCAAGCAAGACCTTTTCTTAACCACTCAGCACATTCACCTGTGTGAAAGGGAAAGGGAGGGGCTGTTCACAAGGTCTTGTAATGACAGGACGAGGGGGAAGGGGTTCAAATTGGCGGAGGGGAGATTTGAACGGGATGTTAGGAAGAAATTCTTCACAGTGAGGGTGGTGAGGCACAGGAACAGGTTGTTTGGGGAGGTTGTGTCTGCTCCCTCCCTGGATGTGTTCAAGGCCAGGCTCGATGAGGTCTTGAGCGACCTGATCTAGTGGGAGGTGTCCCTGCCTATGGCACAGGGGGGTTGGAACTGGATGATCTTTGAGGTCTCTTCCAACCTAGACCATTCTATGATTCTATGAAAGCTGTGGCAGAGTGTGTTGGTTTGAGCTAACTGGAGGATTTGAGTGAGAAATTAGACTATTGGCTGAGAGAAAGTTAAACACAGTGTGGCACTTCACCAGTTTTACTGAGAAGGAAAAAAAAATTTTGTTTTTAAAGAACTGCTCTCAAAACAACCAGATGAGGAGAGGGCTTCTGACCGCTGCTTCTCCTTTGTCTCTCTGTCTTTTAGCTAATTCAGAGTAAAATTACTAACTCCTTCCTGCCACTAATCTCTCTGAGNCTAACTCCTTCCTGCCACTAATCCCCCTGAGCGATCTACTTCAGCTTATCTGCAGCATCAACAGGTGGTGAGATAAGATTGGGGAAGGGGGGAAAGGTGGTAGGGGGTGGTTGGTTGCCCCTCTTGGGGATTTTGGTCCCTGGGAGGGCTGTGGTGTTTCTGTGTTACCTTTTCATTGTATAGATCTGCAAATATCTGTTATACCTTGTAAATATCTGCTTGTGNGGGGGGGGGGCAGGGAACTGCTTAAACCACCACAACAGGCCAATTTAATTAAGTTCCTACCCAGGCTAATGACATATTGCAGCAGAAGTAATTGGCCAAAGTGACTGTGGCTCTGCTGTCCAGGGATCAGAGTGGGAAAGTACAAGCCTCTGTCTCAAGGGCCTTCAGAGCTAACACTCAGCAGGTAAAGGGAAGAGAAAAATAAACAGCAAATGTGCTTATTTCAATTTAATCAGGAGACAAAACGAGAGTACTTTGTCAGCTTAGCTGCCATCCACTTCCTACAGGACAAAGAGACCCAAAATTCTGCACTGGATCTTTTAGGAAGTTGTGTCCCAAACATGGAGATCACTCAGCAGGTAAAGGGAAGAGGAAAATAAAATGCAAATGTGCTTATTTCCACTTCATCAGAAGGCAAAATGAGAGTACTTTGTCTGCTTAGCTACCATCCACTTCCTACAGGACAAAGAGACCCAAAATCCTTCACTGGATCTGTTAGGAAGTTGTGCCCCAAACACGGAGATCTACTCAGATGTCTTCTTCTGCATTACTCTAAATGTAGGTCTAAGTAATTTCAAGTAAAGAGAGAAAGTTGCACTAAAGCTTTGCAAATTTGCCCTCAATAAAGAGGCTGCCTACAGTCGCTGGCTCCTCAGGAGGGGGCACCTACAGACATTACCTTCATCAGCTGCTGGGAATGAAGGCTGCCAGGACTTTAAGCTCAAAGAATACTGCTAAGCCTAAGACAAACCTTCCAAGATCTGAAGCGGGGCTCAGCAAATACTTGCACAGCACTTTGAGGAGGAGATCACTACCTACATCTGCCTGGGACCTGGAAAATTCTATCTTGCCAGTGGCAAGAACTGCCTCTGTCGAGACGCCAAGCACCTCAAACCATTATCCCTTGGAAGCTCTACCAGAACTGAACAGACGTAGCCCTCTGCTGAGCACAAACCAAGCCAGGATGTTGCACTGTTGCTGCTCAAACCACCAAAGCCACTGCCTCACAGCTTTCACCACTGACCTCAGCACTCATCTTCTGGTAAGCATTGCTGATACTTAATCAAAAGCTACTTTGGTTCTTACTGGGTTAGCAGAAACCCATGGGTGTCTGCGACAGAATCACAGGATGTCAGGGGCTGACCCAAAGAGATCCTCCAGTCCAACCTCCCTGCCACAGCAGGACCATCCAAGCTAGCTCAGGGCACACAGCAACACATCCAGACAGAGTCTGCAAAGGCTCCACACAAGGAGACTCCACAACCTCTCTGGGCAGCCTGTGCCACTGCTCTGGGACCCACACAGGCAAGAAGTTCCCAGGAGCTGCAACCTCCTGTGCTGCAGCTTCCATCCATTGCTCCTTGGCCTATCCCAGGCAGCAAGTAAGCAGAGCCTGTCCCCTGCCTCCTGATCCCCAGATATTGATAAAGGTTGATTAAATCCCCTCTCAGAAGTGCCACTGGTGAATGTTGTCAGCACAGGACCCCTCCTGAGCAGCAGCAGCAGCGACTGTGCACAGCCCTGGCACCACACCAGGGGACAGGTCACGCCTGCCACAAGTGTCTTGCTCTACCAGCATTACACCACCGCCACCATGGGAGACTCCACGTTCAACACCCTGCCTAAAAACAAGGCAGCTCAGAAATGTCACTTCCATTGTCACAGTTAATTCCACTCAAGTGTCACCTGGAGTTACTGTTAGGCCAATTAAGGCGACTGCAGGCTTACTCACAAGGCTCTTTATAACCAAAATCTGCACCTCCCCAGACATCCCAGGAATTACAAATCTTGCAAATCTCAGCTCCCAGAGCCAGCAGCCTGCAAGACCATCAAGGAAAAATGCTTCTGCTGTTCAAGGAGAAAAGGTAATGTTTCACCTGGCCCAGCTGCAGTAGGCTTTGGGCAATAACTCCACATGAATGCAAGACCTGAAACCTCTCTTGCCAAGCTCCATCTCTGCTGAGAGGACACTGCCTCGCAAAGGACTGAGCTCTGCTTTGGTTTGAAGGCAACACAGGGTCATGGAAGAAGAGAGACAGATGCACAGAGATGCTCAGGGCCAGAGGCTGATGAAGTATCCCTAACTCCTGGTTTGCTCATGTGACAAAGACCACCTCATTGTATGCCATCATTCTTGTTCAGCTAGTGGTGGAGATCACAGGACCACAGGCTCACAGGATGTCAGGGATGGGAAGGGAACCAAAGAGATCATCCAGTCCAACACCCCTGTTACATCTGGTGCATACAATCTAGCTCAGGGCACACAGCAACACATCCAGACACAGTCTGCAAAAGCTCCAGACAAGGAGACTCCACAACCTCTCTGGGCAGCCTGTGCCACTGCTCTGGGACCCACACAGGCAAGAAGTTGCCTCTGGTGTTGAGCTGCAACCTCCTGTGCTGCAGCTTCCATCCATTGCTCCTTGGCCTATGGCAGGGAGCAGCGAGCAGAGCCTGTCCCCCCCTCCTCAACTCCAGCCCTCAGGTTGTTGTAAACATTGATTCAATCTCCTCTAAGTCTTCTCTTCTCCAGAGTAAGCAGCCCCAGATCCCTGTGGATGAGGCACTGAAGCCTGCAGGCTGCCCCTTTGCTCAGAAGAGATGCTGCAGCACATTTGCTTGTCTGCTGCAGAAGCAAAACTGAGCAGAATTTTTTTCTGTGTCATTTATTCTCATCTTTTTTTTTTTTTTTTTTTTAAGTATGGAGGCTGGTGAGGAATTTTGTGTGCACTTCACTGTCATGCACAGCAGTTTCCTGTGAGGTGCTCGTTGTCTAAAGGCATGAAGAAAGTAGCGGAGCCTGGCAGAGCTCAAGCGCTGATGCACAAGAGGGGCCAGAGAGCAGAGAGAGCAAGCAATGCTGCTATTTCCTCAAGGAAGGAAGCCCTACCTTTGGGGCAACAGGTGTCCTTGAGGGAGGGTCACAGGAAAGCAAATTCACCCTTCAATCAAAAGCAGGCATTCAGGACAAGCTGGTGCAGTCACACCTGCTGCACTCCAGCCTGGCAAAGCATCACTTGCCTGCCCTCACAGCACCCAGAGCAGAGGCCTGCCAAGGGCTGCAGGTTCTACTCAAACCATCTCTCTCAGCCCTTTCTCACACACAGCTCAGTGCTCATCTCCCTGGCAGAGGCAAAGGCTGTGCCCCACAGCCAGTGGCAGGGTCCCTGTCCCCCCTCCTTCAGGTCAGGCTGCTTACAATATGCCAATCACTTGCAGACCTCCTCTGAGCAACAAACAGGCAGGCAGAGGGGAAAAAAAAAATCACTAATTCAGCAATTACAGGCTGGATGTTAGGAGGAAGTTGCTGGCAGAGAGAGTGATTGGCATTGGAATGGGCTGCCCAGGGAGGTGGTGGAGTCCCCATCCCTGGAGGTGTTCAAGCAAAGCCTGGATGGGCACTGAGTGCCATTGGCTAGGGCTGGGTGGTAGGTTGGGCTGGAGGAGCTTGGAGGTCTCTTCCAACCTGGCCTATTCTATTCTATTCTATTCTATTCTATTCTATTCTATTCTATTCTATTCTATTCTATTCTATCCTATCCTATCCTATCCTATCCTATCCTATCCTATCCTATCCTATCCTATCCTATCCTATCCTATTCAGCCTCACCTCTTGCTCACTGTGTTAAGATGCCTAAAGCCTGTTTCTGTGCCTTCTCCCTCCTATTAAGATGCTGTTATAGCACTGAACTAAAACCTGGCTCAGGATGGGGCTGGGTGAGAGGCTGGGCTGGAGGAGCTTGGAGGTCTCTTCTAACCTGCTTGATCCTAACTCCAAATTTCTTTATAGGCTTGACAAACCTGGCTGATTCGATGAATAAAGAAAAACACCCACTTATTCTATGAATAAGGCAAAACACTACAGTGGCAAGGTTTATTTTCAAGGGAAAAAAAGAAAAAGATGTATGTTTAGAATATTTACAGCAGTCCTCAGAAAGATGAATGAATGAGTTGCCCATGGATGAAGTGGGGAAGGGTGCAGGAGATGGATATTCATCAGGTGCACATTTACAAGCTATGTGCTGTTTATAGCACAATTAATCAGCAGCTGTCTCAGGTTGGGTACACAAATGCAGCCTCCTGTCTGCCTGGGCACATTCAGTAGCTAATTTATATCCTCCTGTGATGCAAATAATCTCCTTCCTGATGGGAGGCTCAGAGAAGTAATTCAAATGCCCACACACAGAAACTCAAAAAGTGCACCAAGCACTGTCCCGGGGCACTGCTGGTGCCTGTGTGCTGGCTCCCTGCAGGCTCCCCAGGTGCATTCACCACCACTCTGCCACTCTGTCTATTGGTCTGGCTTTGAACACAGAGGGTTGGGTTTATCTGACTTCAATAAAGACAGAAAGGCCCTTAGAGAATCACATCAGCTCCTGCCAACAATGCTGCATCTCCTCAGTGATGCCCAGGGACAGGGCAAGGGGCACTGAGTGGATCTGAGGCATAGGAGGTTCCATGTGAACCTGAGGAGGAATTTCTTTTCCCTGTGAGGGTAGCAGAGCACTGGCACAGGCTGCCCAGGGGGGTTGTGGAGTTCTCCCTCTCTGGAGATATTCAAGAACTGTCTGGATGCTGTTCCAGTGTGACCTGCTCTGGCAGGGGGGATGCACCAGATGAAGTTTTGAGGTCCCTTCCAGCCCCTGACATTCTATGGTCTGGTTGATTGGATAGGGCTGGGGGATAGGTTGGACTGGACGATCTTGGATGTCCTCTTCCAACCTGGCTGATTCTATGATCTTTCTGTAGCTGGCTCTGAGTTCAGGGTATGAAGCCAGAGCCACAATCCAGAAAAGAACAAGTCCCTCCTTTTGAGGTCACTTAATAATAATTTAAAAAAAAAACAAAATCAGGAGACAGAGAATCATACATCTATAAATGGAAAATGTAAGTCACAAATGTGAGTGTTTATCCCCTGCAAATAACCTCACCGGTGTCATATCAAGCATTCAGCTCAGTGTAGGTCCCCTCTTCGTAATTATAATCACCACATTTCCCCCATTTCTTATTCTATATTTACTATTCTGTTTTGCTGCTGTGCAGAGTTTCCTCTGCTGCAATCAGCGTGGGTGGCTGGAGCCTGAGCTGCTAAGATTTCTGCTCCTCCCCTCGCATCAACACGATGGAGGTTACCATAAGCAGCTGTAGTAAGGAGCCTGGGTTAGAGGTTTGCAAGAGCTCAGGCAGAAATATCAGAGCCACTAGCAGGAAGATTCCCAGCCCCCTCCTCCCCTTCATGAGAAGTTCAAGGACCAACTGCACACAATTTTAAAGAAGAAAGTGCAGGTGGGGAGGGGATTACAGCAAGACAATGTAGTGAAGCATTTACACTGTTCCTTAAAATTCCATTAGCAGAGAACTCACTGGACTTGGGGAGAAAAAAAAAAAAAAAAAGAGGTTAAGCATCAGGCAAAAGTCCACCTAGAATGAAAAGAATATTTCTTACATGAAGGGAAGATCCTTTCCTTCAATATGTAAATAAAAAGGAGGGGAAAAAAGGAGTTAATTTTAAGAGAAAAAGACTCACTGGACTTTGAGGAGGGGGGGAAAAGGAAGAGGTTAAGCATCAGGCAAAAGTCCACCTAGAATGAAAAGAATATTTCTTACACTAAGGGAAGATCCTTCCCTTCAATATGTAAATAAAAAGGAGGGGGGGGAAAAAAAGGAGTTCATTTTAAGAGAAAAAGGCCTACATATTTCTCTCTCTCTTTCATATGTTGCTCTATGCCAACCCATAGTCGATCCTGCTTTGCCAGGTTAACTTCTCCAAATGGACACTGCTGAGACAAAAACCACAAGGGTTTAATTTTCAGGGCAGAGCTCCCCACGTAGAGCAGCCCCATACTACCCCTTCCACTTTGTTCCCCCTCCTCAGGGATGCCTCACGAAAGCCATCTCCAGGAGGGCGCACCCAAAGTTCAGACGAAAAGGAATCCTGCAGTCCTTATTCTTTCATTTAAAAGGCATTTAAGCAACACAGGGAGAAAAAAAAAAAATTAAAAAAAAAAAAAATTCTGTGTTCCTTCCAGGAGGAGCAATGCCTGCACCTTTCTGTATTTTCCTGTGCATTTTATCTGCAAAACAGCAGCACAAAAGCATTCCTCCAGGAGCCTGTGCGAGCTGTAGCAACGGATCATCGCTAATCCCTTCGACGTTTCCTCTCTGCCTGCAGCAACTAATGAGTTAAAGATGATAAATACCATTAACAAAGGCAAGAGAGATCTTTCCCTTTGTCTGCCGAAGAATGGAGAAGCCTGACTTCCACCAATGTAATTTTTTTTTTCAGCCAGCGAAGTTCCTTAAGTGGACAATTTTGCCTCTTTTTTTTTTTTTTTT
>VWZI01007031.1:1236614-1250047 GCA_013396835.1 Psilopogon haemacephalus | reverse complement strand
TTTTTTTTTTAATTATTATTATTATTATTATTGTGCTGGCCAACAGGCTAGAAAGAGATTTATTCACGTAAAGGACAATGTCAGCATCTCTTCCCTGTGCAAACAGATGCGGGGGGGAGGAGAAAAAAAAATAATCTGTAAAGAGCAGAAGTAAAGGAGAAAACATGAAGAGCAGCACACTAAATTACTCCTGCCACGTGGGTCACTTTGGAGCATGTTTTCATTTTATTTATTAAATAGCTTCTGCCTTGCTAGACTAAGGCACCGTACAGTGAATACTAAAAGGAAGCTGCAGCTTTTCAGGGCTGGGGGCAGGAGGAGAGCNAGCATTCGTTCAAGGAATAAGAATGAACAGCATTTCAAAAAATGCCCTTTTTTTTTTTTTTTTATTCCTGCAGTTATTGGGGTTTTTTTTTATAAATAAAAGATGCTGGTGACACTTGCGTGGAGGACGCAGATAGGGCCTGAAGGATGGCTGTTGTGGCTTGATAGGGATCATCTGCAGCTCAGGAGCTATTAACAGGGGCAGTAATGTGCTGAAATGTCAGGATGTGGAATGCCAGGAGAACATCCCTTAAAATAGGTGCACCAAAAATAGCTTCTGGGTACAATAGTTGGGGGGAGGGGGGGGGATGTTACAAGGTCTTGTAATGACAGGACGAGGGGGAAGGGGTTCAAATTGGTGGAGGGGAGATTTGAACGGGATGTTAGGAAGAAATTCTTCACAGTGAGGGTGGTGAGGCACTGGAACAGGCTGCCCAGGGAGGTTGTGGCTGCTCCCTCGCTGGAGGTGTTCAAGGCCAGGCTGGATGAGGTCTTGAGCGACCTGATCTAGTGGGAGGTGTCCCTGCCTGTGGCACAGGGGGGTTGGAACTGGATGATCTTTGAGGTCTCTTCCAAACTAGACCATTCTATGATTCTATGTTGCTGCTTTCATTTATTTCTGTTACCAGATCCTTGACACGCAGGCTCTGGAGCACTCCTGGTCACAGGTGGAGCAGGAGGCCAGGCAAAGGGCACACTTTCATCCCAGGCACATGTGCCCAGCAGGCAGAAAGCACAGCTCACCACCCCTGCCCCCGACAGAGTTGCCACAGTCAGAAGAGGAGAGAGTCCCCTCAGCAGCTGCCAAATGCACCAGGTAGAACTGCATCCCCCCCCCGCCCCAGATGGTTCAGAGCAGCTCTCTGCAAACGGCAGCAAATCCTCTGACAGAGCCTGGGGAAACAAATTGGGTGGTGCCTGTGAGCTGACAGAGCAGAGGACAAGCACTGGTGGGGCTGCCCTGATGGGCAAGCAGACTCCCAGGCTCCTTCATGCTGAGCATACTCCTGGTCAATAATCAGCTGTGCCCAGTGTGCAAGTCACCTGCATGTCACCTGCAAAGTGCTCCTCAGGAACTGCAGGAGGTGCCCACACAGTCTTCATTTCTCCATATGAGCACTGGTTGGGTAGCTTTGGAGGAACAGCTCAGAGCTGAAATAGCACAAAGCTCCAGGGCAACCCCAGAGATGCAGAGTGGCATCACTGTGACCTTAAGGAAGGTCAAAGGGAAGGTCTGGGGGATGCTTTTTGAGCTGCCAGCCACCTCTCACAAGGGCTGAGACCTGCAGCTCAACTACAGTCCTTCCCACCTCTTGTGGCTTCTGCTGGGGAAACAAAAGCCCAAACTCCAGGTGTATAGGCAAGAACAAAGTGACTACATGCACCTGAGCATGGTAGCCAGCAGAGTAAGAGTGCCAGACTAAGCCTGACCCACAGTACGGAGGGGAAGCCTCCGAGGAAAAGAGAACCATAGGAGGAAGTGAGGTTTTGGTGCACGCTGAAATGCAGCTGTGGCAGCAGCATTTCATTTGCAGCATGTGCAGTGACCATTGCTGGGAATTCAGTGCCTGGATTTGCAGTGTGATGACTCAGGGCTTTCAGCTGCTCTGCAGACAAAGGCTGCTCAGACCTCGTTCAGGCACAGTTTCCATTTCTCATGATGCAAGGCCATGTCTCTCCTAGCTCTTGCCCTGGTCAAGCTAATACTGCTAACTCACAGCGTGTCAGAAAATCTGCATGCAGCTGTCACAGCCCTGAAAGGAGTTGGAATCATTGCCTGGTGGCCTTACAGTGGCTTTGTTCTGTGCTTAGCAGTGACGTTGTCAAACTTTACCTGAAACCCACTGATATGATGCATCTGGCAGATAGCACAGAATCACAGAGTTAAGCAGGCTGGAAAAGACCTCCAAGATCATCGAGTCCAACCTAGCGCCCAACACCTCCTCATTAACTAACCCAGGGCACTAAGTGCCTCATGCAGCCTCCTAAACACCTCCAGGGATGGGGACTCCACCACCTCCCCGGGCAGCCCATTGCAATGGCAGATCAGTGCTGTGCTATGTGAGCAAGCAGACCACTGGCAATGGACCAGGACTCAGTAGCTCCATGTAAGCTAATGGTGTGCTTGCAACCTCTAGGAACTCACCTGTGACCAGGAGCTATAAAGTGATTTCTGCACCCCCTACCTTGGTTACAGATCTTAAAGGGGACTCCTATTCCTGAGGTTGATTTTGAAATGTGGCCAAAGGGTGCAACCTTCCCTTGAAGCAGAGGGCATCCATCGAGCCAAACATCACCGGTGCCATGCTTAGCTGTAGGCAAGAGCAGAAAATGGAAGTAAGATTTTTACCTTGGTAAAAATTTTTACCTTGGCATCAGTAAATAATACAGAATTTTTAATAAACAGAGTATAAACAGTTCAGGTGTTGGAAAGGCCAAGGTGGAAGTAAACTTGAGGGAAGCTTTAACTCGAGAAAGAACTGAGTGAACACAAACACATGAGAAGGGTGACAAAGCTGGGGAGGGGTCTGGAGCACAGCCCCAAGAGGAGAGGCTGAGGGAGCTGGGGGTGTGCAGCCTGCAGAAGAGGAGGCTCAGGGCAGAGCTCATTGCTCTCTGCAGCTACCTGAAGGGAGGTTGTAGCCAGCTGGGGTTGGGCTCTTCTCCCAGGCAAGCAGCAAGAGAAGGAGGGGACACAGGCTCAAGCTGTGCCAGGGCAGGTTCAGGCTGGATATTAGGAGGAAGTTGTTGGCAGAGAGAGTGATTGGCATTGGAATGGGCTGCCCAGGGAGGTGGTGGAGTCCCCATCCCTGGAGGTGTTTCAGAGGAGGCTGCATGAGGCACTTAGTGCCATGGGTTGGTTAATGAGAAGGGTTAGGTGCTAGGTTGGACTCAATGATCCTGGAGGTCCTTTCCAACCTGGTTAATTCAGTGATTCTGTGAATTGGTATCTACAGGCAGCAAGGAAGATTTGCAGCATTATCTCCAAGTAAAAAAAAGCTTTAAAATTATAATGAATAATGCAAATGTGTCCTGATACAAAATGGAAATTTTTGATCAGGAGCCTGAGCACAACAGGGACCAAGTTGGTTTTTTTTTTTTTATTGGGAAGGTTTCTCCTGGCTGCAGTGGGATGTGATGTTAATGAATTGTGTGGCAAACTCATAAACAGGAGAGATGTGTTTAAAAAAAAACAAAACAAAAACATACTTAGGACAGAAGTTATATACTGAATATTTAATGCTGCCTTAATAACATGTTCTTTATTTCTCAGATTAAAAATCCACCTTTTTTTCTTTTTCTTCTTCCTCTCATCTTTATCCGACAGATTTTATTAGAGTTTTGCCCCCTGTGGGTTTTCAGGAGCAACC
Source organism: Psilopogon haemacephalus (assembly GCA_013396835.1). NCBI lineage: Eukaryota > Metazoa > Chordata > Aves > Piciformes > Megalaimidae > Psilopogon > Psilopogon haemacephalus. Next base: position 1,246,352 of record VWZI01007031.1, on the reverse strand, counting down.
AAAGGATGCAAATTATTTTACATGCACGTTAAAGGACGTCTCTACTCTGTTGTATTTGGTTTAGGCCAGCCCCTGGGAGATGAAAAGCCCAATAAATACTTGATTCGACTGGGAAGTGAAAAGAGATAAACTTTAGCAATAAATAAATGGGTAGAGGGAATTACAGGGGCTGGGGAAAAAGGGAACCAGAATACAGGATATGGAGAATGAGGGGGGAGTGCAGAGGATAAAGGGAAAAAAGGAGCAAAATACACAAAATAGGATAAAGGGAAAATAGGAGCAAAATACACCCCTGAAATGGGAGTTGAGTCCGAGTGCTGGAATTGATGGTTTTGATGGTGGATGAAGCAGGATGCAGGATTTTGATGGTGAAATGAAGTTAGAGTCCCAAGGAAAATGGTTGCTATGCCCATGTGTTGGCTGGAGAGCAGGTGGTGGTGTGGCAGCAGAGCAGAGAGGAGTTGGTCAAGCAGGAGGAAGCAGAGAGAGAGAGGGCAGAGGATGTCCCCCTCTTTTATAGCAGTCCTTGGCAGCAAGTGGGAGGGGGCTAAAGATGACACCTGGGGGCAGGTCAGACCACCCCCAGGGAGGAGTCAGGATAAGGCTCCAGGTGTGCTTAACCCTTTACATTCCACCCTTGGTTAGACCACTGCAAGCAGGTTCCCTCATCAGATGTGTCCATGGTGTGAGATGTGCATGGGAAGTCCTTGGTGTGAGTCCTTTCATAGCCCTGGCAATACTCCAAAGCAAAGGGTTTCTCCAGGGCAGGAACCATGGAGGAAGCCAGCAGGGAACAGGAACAGTTCTTTCTCCTCAGGGTAAAACAGGAACAGCCTCTTGCTGTGTGGCATCAGGGAGGAGCAGGTGCAGGTGAGATGATGTAGCCTCCCTCCAGGTCCTGCTGCGGGGGTGTGTGCCATTGGGTGCCTGTTGGTGCTGAGGCAGCTAGGAAGAACTTAGGACAACTAAGAAACTATTATACAAGAACTCTATTACAGGGAGCTGCCTTTCTGACTGGGGTTTAGCCCTTCTTGGCCAGAGTGACACAATGAATGTCACCACTGTCAAGCATGACCCAATATGTGCAACCAGGGCCACACCTCTTATGGGTTTTCCCTGCTCTAAATGGGGAAGTCCTCCCCATTTCCAGCTTTGTTCCATTCCCCCCATCCTACCACTCCCTAACATCCTAAAAAGTCCCTCCCCAGCTTTCTTGTAGCCCCCCTTCAGGTTCTGGAGAAGGTCACCTGGGAGCCTCCTCTTCTCCGAACTGCACAGCCCCAACTCCCTCAGTCTCTCCTCACAGCAGAGCAGCTCCAGCCCTCTGCTCATCCTCCTGACCCTTCTCTGGACACCTTCCAGCACATCCATAGGCCTCTTCTAAGAAGGGTTTAATGGTTTAAGGGAATGGTTCAGCCCTGATTCCTGGACAACAGGGGACACAAAGTGGGGTTAGCCATTGCCTTTCCTCCTGTGTCCACTTGGTCCTCCCAGCAAAGTGAGTCAGGATGCAGTGATTTGCACACCGAGATGGATGTGCACAGGAGAAAGCAGGGAATAAAGACCACTGCTGCTATGTTGTGAGTCCCCATAAGGACCCTCCTGCTCTGCTCCTCCAATTGATCAATAAACAATTTTTTAAAATGCAGTTTAATTGGAACTGAAAAAAAAACCCAACAACCCCCCCACACCCAATTTCCAGCCCCTACCAACAGCATCTCACTCATCCTTCGGGAGCTTGCCCTGGGGCTTAAGGAGTGAAGGGCTGCCAGAGCTCTTAGTTTATCATTAAGCTGATAATACACTTCATCCTCATTGCTATTCCATCATTAGGATCTGAGTGGTTTGAGTGTTTGACTAAGTGGCTGTTTTTCTCCCCCTTCAGAGGTGTATGAGATGCTGCCTCTCAGCAAGGTGTCCTGAAAAGCTTTTCTTAATGAACAAGTGATTAGAAGGCTTAAGTGCAAGCAAGCATCCAAAATACGAGCTACATTATCAAGAAATGAGCCAGAAATAGGCTCACCCTCAGGGCCACAGAGAGCACAGAGGTCCTTCACTCAGATGCTCTCAACACTCTCTTCTTTTGGCCCAGCAGTAGCTGCCAGGCAAGGTGTTGTGGGCAAGCTGTGCAGTGGCCCAGTCTCCATCCTACAGCAAAGCCAGCCCAGGGCAGAGCTGGCTCACTCCTTGCTCCTGTACATGCCTCACCTCTGTTCTCGGGCAGCTCAGGACTATGTGGCAAGCATCCTGCTCCTGCCAAGGCTGTGTCCCCTTAGCTTCTACCAAGGCTGTGTCCACATCTGCAGCACTGTGTCCAGTTCTGAGCAGAGTGTCAGGGGCTGGAAGGGACCTCCAAAGCTCATCCAATCCAACCCCCCTGCCAGAGCAGCATCTCCTATCACATAGGAACACATCCAGGGTTTGAATGTCTCCAGAGAGGGAGATTCCACAGACCCCCTGGGCAGCCTGTGCCAGTGCTCTGTCACCCTCACAGAGAAAAAATTCCTCCTCAGGTTCACATGGAACCTGCTATGCCTCATCTTCCACCCAGTGCCCCTTGTGCTGTCCCTGGGCATCACCCAGCAGAACCTGGCTCCAGCCTCCTGCCACTCACCTGCACATCTTGAGAACCATTGCTGAGGTCACCTCTCAAGCTCCTCTTCTCCCAGCAGCACAGCCCCAGCTCCCTCAGGCTCTCCTCCTACCAGAGCTCTTCCATTCCCTTCAGCATGTTTGTAGCTCTGTGCTGGACTCTCTCCAGCAGTTCTATGTCCCTCTTGGACTGGGGGGCCCAGAACTGGACACAGTACTGCAGATGTGGCCTGAGCAAGGCAGAGTAGAGGGGCAGGAGAACCTCTCTTGCCCTACTCACCACAGCCCTTCTAATCCACCCTAGGCAGCATTTAGGCACTTTTGACCTCCTCGTGGGCTGTCAAGGGGCTGTGTACTCACTCCCAGCGTTGCCTCTTCTCCCCCAAGTGCACCTTTTCTCCTCCAGTCATCTGAGATACCAGGGCAAAAGGAGCACTTTGCATTTGCAGACACCAGGTTATGACTTTGCTTCTACTGAAGGGGACTTCTGACAGAGGAGAGGTTACTCTAATCCAGGTTGTAATAGGCTTACCCAGTCCTGCACCTTGCTTACTCTTTACTCTTCTCCTGAAAAGGCAGTTACAACTTGTTCAATACATCTTGCCTGGGGCTGTAGGCACAGCCTACACTGATTCACTGAGGAGGATGGAGTCTGAGGGAGAGTTTATTATCTTCTTGCCCTGCTGGTAATCTAGGTTGGTGGAGGATGGAAAATGGAGGCTCGGAATTAAAAGTCTGAAAACTTGCCAGGGAGCTGCCAAAAAAAGGGAAAGGAGATTTTCTTCTCAAAGTTCAAGAAGGGTATTACAATCAAGGAGAGGAAAACAAATCGAAGCATTAAAATTAGAGCACTTGACAGGAGCTCTTTGCAAGGGTGGCTAAAAAACTTTCCCGACGCCGCCAGGCTCCCTCCTCCCTGCCAGCTCCCCTGCAATGTCACAGCAATTAACTGAGTTACTGCTGCTGGTGGCATCAGGTAAGCTGCAGCTGAGGTGCTGCTGAGTGCAGATGAGCTCAGGCAGCGCAGGAAGGAGCCACGAGAGGCTGTTAAGAGTCACTGAATCAGTCAGGGTTGGAAGGGACCACAAGGATCAGCCAGTTCCAACCCCCCTGCCGTGCCCAGGGACATCCTACCCTAGAGCAGGCTGCCCACAGCCTCTGCCAGCCTGGATACAAACACCTCCAGGGATGTGGCCCCTAACACCTCCCTGGGAACCCATTCCAGCCTCTCACCACTCTCATGCTCAACAACTTCCTCCTCACCTCCAGCTTTGCTCCATTCCCCCCAGTCCTCTCACTACCTGAGAGCCTCAAAAGTCCCTCCCCAGCTTTCTTGTAGCCTCCTCAAGGTACTGAAAGGCTACTTCGGAGCCTGCACAGCCCCAACTCTTTCAGTCCCTCCTCACAGCAGAGCAGCTCCAGCACTCTGCTCATCCTCATGGCCCTTCTCTGGACACCTCCAGCATATCCATGTCCCTGTTGTCCCAGAGGCACCAGAACTGGACGCAGTACTCCAGGTGGGCTCTCACCAGAGCAGAGGGACAGGATCAGTTCCCTCACTGCTGCCCACACTGCTCTTGCTGCAGCCCAGCCTCTGGTTGCTCTCTGGGCTGCCAGAGCACACTGACACCTCAGACTGAGCTTCTCCTCCACCAGCACCCCCAAGTCCCTCTCCTCAGAGATGCTCTCCAGCCAGTCCCTGCCCAGCCTATGTTGGTGCTTGGCATTCCTCAACCCAGCTGCAGGACCTTGCACTGTATATGAATGGTGATGCACTGTGTGGAATTGCAGACCAGAAGAAATAAATGCATTTGTTAGTTTGTTACAGAGTTGGGCAATTTGCCCTCCTGTAGCATCTGCCTGCAAGCCCTTGGTCCTGCACATTCAGCACCACTCATGGCCCAGCCCTGCCAACACCATGCTCTGATGCAGCAGATTCTCCAAGCTGAGTCACACCTCAAAGGGAGATGATGTCAGGCTGGACAAGATGACTTCTCTGCTTTGTACCCCACAAGAAGTGTCACTAGCTAACTGTGGAGCATCCCTTGTCTCTCGTGGAGCTCTGCTGGCAGAAGCAGGAGCTCTGTTGGCACATGCTGGGGGAGCCAGCCCTCACCTTAGGCTCATTGTCCTTCACGGGAGACTGCAGCCAGTGGCTCTTGTGCCTGAGTTTCACCATCGGAGTGGGCCAGCTTGTGAACTGCATTCCGTACCCCCACAGCCACGGGGCATGCTGAGACCTTTAATGGGTTGCTAATTGCTCTGATTACAAGTTAGGACCAAGGAGAAATTGTCGGATGATGAGCTTCCCTGGCAGACAAGAAGATAGCAGCGGAACATTATGGATGAATAATTCAGCAGGCAGGGGATGGGAAATGAACAATCCTTCTGTCTGCTGAAGGGAAGGGGAGGGGGAAAAAAAGGCAAGAGCAAAAGAGGAGGGAAGCCACCAGCACCCCTGCGATGCTGACAAACGGCAGCGTGGCCTGGCTTTGTGCGACAGGGGCAAGAACCCTGCAGAGCCTTTGCGGGGCTGCACCAGAGCCAGCTGCGAATCACTTTGCAGAGCGCAGTAAAGCTCCCCCCTGTGCCGGCGCTGCAAGCGCGGAGAGCTGCGCGGCTCAGCTGCTCCCTCCAAGCACATCCCGCTGGAGGAAGGGGCACAGGGCAAAAGCCAGCAAGCCCCCGGGCTCAGCTACAGGTTTCACTGCGGGGGGAGGGCGTTAAAAAGCTCTTTTGTCGGTGGAGTCCCAAGGTCTTGCCACGGGTTGGGTTTTTTTCCCCCCCTCTCCCATATGAAGAGGATCTTCTTGCAAGCGATTTTTGTTCCCCTGTCAGGAGAGGATGTGCGAGTACAGGTCGCGGTTCAACAGGAGCGCTTGCAGCGAGGGCTTCCTTTGTTTAAATGTGTTCCATGTGCCAGCAGCAGCGCCAAGTCCTCCTCCCCCTGCTCATGCTGGGCTCCCGATACGTCTTTTTTCCTGCCTTTGTGGTTTCCAATTGCTTCTCTCAGCCCCGTTCTGCAGACACAAGAGCACACTGACACCTCAGACAGGGCTGTCTGCATCTGCCCGCTAAGGGCTGTCTGCTGCCTGCTGCCCTAACCCGACGGTGACAACAGCAGCGAAGAGTTCAACTGGAACTGCCTTCCGCAGAGCAGCTTCGGTCATTGGCTCTCTTCCTTTGCATGAGAAAAGATAACCGAGAGCATCCCTGTGAAGGATTGCACCCGGGAGCCTGCCCAGAAAAACACTCTGGATGCTCTGCAAGGGGGAAGAGAGGCACCTGCCCGAGCTCTTAGAGCAGACAGGGTGGAGAGCACTCAGGAGTGAAAGGCTTCAGTCTGCTGTCCTGGGCCATCCCTGAACCCAGAGAATTTTGTAAAGAGAGGAGTGAAGCTGGCAGCTGTTGGGGGAGCTTGTCCCTCTGAAGATGCCTATGAAGCAATAATAAGAAGGAGGAGGTTGAAGTCCACAGTTTTGCTTCCCACATCTCTTGCATGCTGCAGGATCCTCACACCTGATCAGTTTGAAATACCAGAAGAACCTCTGCCCTTAGTATCACACCGAGAGCTTTTGCCATGGCTTGAGCTCTTTGCTGCATACTTCTGGCTCCAGATATTTGCTATTTTGGCTCCTGTGCCATGTTCAGATGCTCTCCTGCAACCCAACCCCTACAGCTTTACTTCTGCTTTTCCCCTGCGAGGGTGACAGAGCACTGGAACAGGCTGCCCTGGGGGTTGTGGAGTCTCCCTCTCTGGAGATATTAAAAACCCAGCTGGACACATTCCAGTGTGATCTGCTCTGGGTGATCCTGCTCTAGCAGGGGAGCTGCATCAGAGAAGATTTGGAAGTCCCTTCCAGCCCCTGACATTCTGTGATTTTATGATTCTGTCATTCTGTGTATTTATCCATCATGGAAGAACATGATACTTACAGCATGGAGGTCTTTGGTGATGTCATAGCATCCTCTCAGCCACTGCTCCATGGACACTCCACTAGCTCTTAGGGAGCTCATTCTGCTGATTCACCCTGAGGACAGAGATTGAGTCAGTTACAGGGGCAGTGCTTGCAGCATGGAGGTCTTTGGTGATGTCAGAGCATCCTCTCAGCCATTGCTCCATGGACACTCCACTGGCACTTAGGGAGCTCATTCTGCTGATTCACCCTGAGGACAGGGATGCAGTCAGCAAATGCTGCAGTGTGGTTTTGAAATCTCTCAGATGAGGGTGGTGGTGAGACACTGGCACAGGCTGCCCAGGGAGGTTGTGGATGCTCCCTTCCTGGAGGTGTTGAAGGCCAGGCTTTGAGCAACCTGCTCTAGTGGGAGGTGTCCCTGCTTGTGGAAGGAATTTGGATGGTCTTTGAGGTCCCTTCCAACCTAAACCATCCTATCATTCTCTGATCCTTCATGGTTTTAATCTCCACAATGAAATATTATAGACTTATATTATTATTATTATTATGACAAATCTTATTTAAACACCTTAAACAGGAAATATTGGTGTTATTTGGTTTTGTTTTGGGGTTTGTTTGTTTTTTTCAGTGGAAACAAGACATTCCCCTTCAAATGAGGTTGGACCCAAGCTTCAGACCCCAGTTTTGCTCAAGACATAAACAACCTTTGGATAAAAATTCCCCTGTGAAATGCACTGCATGGAACATGGCTCCAGGGCTATAGGTAACAGCCACAAAACCTGTCGTGAGCCTCTTAAACACAGAGTCCTCCTCTGCTGCAGCTGCAGCATCTTTTACTGGTTCTGAATGTGTGTGTGTGTGAGGGAGCACAAATTACAAAGTACTAAGAGGACTGATAGAAGATCTGGGCGATGTCAAAGCATTTGTGATGCAAATGAGCTTACAAACACAGCACATCTGCTCTGCTTCGCTACTTTCTGACAATTCAGTGCATTATTTATTTGGTTAAAGCGTTTCCTGATCTTCCTTTTGCCCTCCTTCCTCAAGGAAATGTTCTTGACCTTTTTTTTTTTTTTTTTTTTTTCTTCACAGGGAACTCCTTAAGAGCTGCTCCTGAATGAAAAACATTTGGAAGGACAAACATCAAATGCCAAACTTGCAGTAAGCAAAAACAATTCATAGAATCACAGAATGTCAGGGGCTGGAAGGCACCTCCAAAGGTCATCTGGTGCAGCCCCCCCTGCCAGAGCAGCATCTCCTACACCAGTTCACACAGGAACACATCCAGGTGGCTTTGGAATATCTTCAGAGAGGGAGACTCCACAACTCCCCTGGGCAGCCTGTGCCAGTGCTGTCACCCTCACAGAGAAAAAAATTCTTCCTCAGGTTCACATGGAACCTGCTATAGCTCAGCTCCCACCCAGTGCCCCTTGTGCTGTCCCTGGGCATCACCCAGCAGGGCCTGGCTCCAGCCTCCTGCCACTTCACCCTGCACATCTTGAGAACCATTGCTGAGGTCACCTCTCAGGCTCCTCCTTTCCAAGCTAACAAGCCCCAGCTCCCTCAGGCTCTCCTTGTAAGGAATCACAGAATTAACCAGGTTGGAAAAGACCTCTGAGATCATGGAGTCCAACCTAGCACCTAACCCTTCTCATTAACTAACCCATGGCACTAAGTGCCTCATGCAGCCTCCTCTTGAATGCCTCCAGGGATGGGGACTCCACCACCTCCCTGGGCAGCCCATTCCAATGCCAATCACTTTCTCTGCCAACAACTTCCTCCTAATATCCAGCCTGAACCTGCCCTGGCACAGCTGGAGACTGTGTCCCTTTGTTCTGTTGCTGCTTGCCTGGCAGAAGAGCCCAACCCCAGCTGGCCACAACCTCCCTTCAGGTAGCTGCAGAGAGCAATGAGCTCTGCCCNCAGAACTGGACACAGCACTCAAGGTGTGTGCTGAGCAGTGCTGAGCACAGGGGCAGAAGAACCTCCCTGCTCCTGCTGCCCACACTGCTCCTGCTCCAGCCCAGGATGCCATTGGCTCTGCTGCCCACCTGGGCACACTGCTGGCTCATCTTCAGTCACTGTTGACCAGAAGATGTTCAACTTCCTTAATCATCTTTGTGGCTCTGTGATGGGCTTTCTCAAGCAGCTCCCTGTCCTTCCAGGTCAAGAGACACCAAGATCTTGCTTAGTACCACAAACCCCACTTCTGCTTCTGAGAAAAAAAGAGATTTTTTTCTTGCAGGTGATGCACACAGTGGGAGGAAGGATTCAGTAACAGCAGTAAATAATTCATGGTTTCAGGCAATTCTCCCCAAATCCCTGAGGAGCTTCATGTGTTCACTCAGCCATAGCAGAAACACTTCTTCAGTTGTCTTTAGATGGAGACCTCCCTGCTATGTGTCCCAGTTCAGACACACACTGCTCTCTGCAGCTTCCTGAAGGGAGGTTGTAGCCAGCTGGGGTTGGGCTCTGCTGCCAGGCAAGCAGCAACAGAACAAGAGGACACAGCCTCAAGCTGTGTCAGGGCAGGTTCAGGCTGGATGTTAGGCAGAAGTTGTTGGCAGAGAGAGTGATTGGCATTGGAATGGGCTGCCCAGGGAGGTGGTGGAGTCCCCATCCCTGGAGGTGTTGAAGCAAAGCCTGGATGGGGCACTGAGTGCCATGGTCTGGTTGATTGGATAGGGCTGGGTGAGAGGTTGGGCTGGATGAGCTTGGAGGTCTCTTCCAACCTGCTTGGTTCTATGATTCTATGATAGCCTTGGTAGGAACTAAAAGGACACAGCCTTGGTAGGAGGTCTCTTCCAAGCTGGCTGATTCTATGATTCAGTGAGGGTGCTGAGGCACTGGAACAGGTTGCCCAGGGAGGTTGTGGCTGCTCCCTCCCTGCATGTGTTCAAGGCCAGGCTGGATGAGGTCTTGAACAACCTGATCTAGTGGGAGGTGTCCCTGCCTATGGCACAGCGGGGTTGGAACTGGCTGAGCTTTGAGGTCTCTTCCAACCTAAACCATTCTATGATTCTATGATTCTCTCCCCTGCCTCTTCCCTGACTATGGCTGCTAGCACTGAGCATCCTGAGCAGCTGGGCTGCGTGTGCCAGCCTGGGCAAGGCAAGGCACAGCTGGGGTGCTGCTTGGCTTTCAAAACGGAGAGGAGGGGGGGAAGACTCACCACTCCAGCAGCAACACTTTCAGAATCAAGAATATAAAAAAAGAGAGAGGGAAAAAA
>VWZI01007031.1:1207933-1228331 GCA_013396835.1 Psilopogon haemacephalus | reverse complement strand
CCTCGTGGAAGGGCATTAGGATAAACCTCGTGGAAGGGCATTAGGATAAACCTCGTGGAAGGGCATTAGGATAAACCTCGTGGAAGGGCATTAGGGTCAAGGAGAGGAGGATGCAGCCCCAACAGAGTCCCCTCCCTGTGGCCAGCGGGGAGATGGCGATGGAAGGGATGCGCAGTGTGTTGGTTTGAGCTAATTGGAGAATTTGAGTGAGCAATTAGACTACTGGCTGAGAGAGAGTTAAACACACTCTGTCACTTCACCGAGTTTCCCTGAGAGAAGGAAAAAAAAATTGTTTTAAGCAATGTTCTCAAAACATCCAGATAGCCATTCTGCGCCATTCTGCCTCTGCCTGAGCTGGCTCCGGCAGCTTTTTTCCTTTTGTCTCTCAGTCTTGCTGGCTGAATTCAGAGTTAAATCACTAAAAATGACTAACTTCTGCTCCTATTACTAATCTCCCTGATCTTCAGCTTATCTGCAGCATCATCAAGTGGTGAGATAAGGCTGGGGAAGGGGGGAAAGGTGGTAGGGGGAGTTTGGTTACCCTCTCTTGGGGATTTTGGTCTCCGGGAGGGCTGTGGTGTGTGTGTATTACCCTTTTTACAGTACATTTCTGTAAATATCTGTTATATCTTGTAAATATTTGCTTGTCTATTTGCATTGCTGGAAATATAAAGCTTTTCTGAGTTTTACCCGGGGTTTAAAAAGGTGGGGGGGGGGCAAATAACTGCAAACCCACTACACGCAGCCCCAGCCGGGAGCCAGATCACCTTGAAGGAGCCAGGGAAAATGCTTCTGTAGTCCTTTGTCCAGGAATTAAAGATGCGACTCGATGAGGGTTTGAATTCCTTCACCTCTGTTTCCAGGTATCACCACGGGGAAAAAAATTAACTCAGCTTCTCAGCAGCGTTGTGTTGGTTTGAGCTAATTGGAGAATTTGAGTGAGAGATTCAGACTATTGGCTGAGAGAGGTATAAAACACAGTGTGGCACTTCACCAGAGTGTTACTGAGAAAGAAGAAAAAAAGTTGTTTTTAAGAACTGTACCTAAAACACTTGATGTGAGATGGTTTCTGACTGCTCTGACTGTGGCTGCTCCTCTTGCATGGTCTCCTTTCCTTTGTCTTGGTAGCTAAATCAGAGTAATTCTACTAAATACTTCCCTGCTACTAATCCCCCTGACAGATCTACTTCAGCTACCTTCCCCCCTGGGGAAGGGGGGGAAAGGTGGTAGGGGGTGTTTGGTTACCCCTCTCTTGGGGATTTTGGTCTCTGGGAGGGCTGTGGTGTTTCTGTATTACCTTTTCATTGTATATATCTGTAAATACCTGTTATACCTTGTAAATATTTGCTTCTATATTGTGCATTGCTGTAAATATAAAGATTCATTTATTAATTTCCAGTGTCTCTGAGTCCTAGCCTGGGTTTATAAAAGGTGTGGGGGGAGGGGGGTGAGGTAACTGCTAAACCACCACAAGCATTTAAATTGCAACTGGTTTTAGATCTCTTTTAAAACTTGCACTCAGGCAAACACTGCTGTGTGGTTACTCGTTGTTGTCCCCCAAAATACTGCTGAAACCTGCCAGGATTTTTAAAAAAAACCTATTAAATAGTTTTTGCAACATTCTGGTGACAGGGAGGTTGTGGAGTCTCCCTCTCTGGAGATACTCTGCTCTCCTCAGACTCCACCTGCAGTACTGTGTGCAGTTCTGGAGCCCCCAGCACAGGAAGGACATGGAACTGTTGGAGAGAGTCCAGAGGAGGGCCACAAAGATGATCAGAGGGCTGCTGTAGCTCTGCTATGAGGACAGGCTGAGGGAGTTGGGAGCCTGGAGAAGAGAAGGCTTCGAGGAGACCTTACAGCAACCTTCCAGCATCTGAAGGGGGCTACAGGAAGGCTGGGGAGGGACTGTTCACAAGGTCTTGTAATGACAGGACAAGAGGAAGTGGGTTCAAATTGGCAGAAGGGAGATTTGAACAGGATGTTAGGAGAAAGTTCTTCACAGTGAGGGTGGTGAGGCACTGGAACAGGTTGCCCAGGGAGGTTATGGCTGCTCCCTCCCTAGATGTGTTCAAGGCCAGGCTGGATGAGGTCTTGAGCGACCTGATCTAGTGGGAGGTGTCCCTGCCTATGGCACAGGGGGGTTGGAACTGGATGATCTTTGAGGTCTCTTCCAACCTAAACCATTCTATGATTCTATGAAGACTGCCTGGATGTGTTCCTGCGTGATCTGCTCTGGGTGCTCCTGCTCTGGCTGGAGGGCTCCACCAGATGAGCTTTGGAGGTCCCTTCCAGCCCCTGACATTCTGTAATTTTATGATTCTAAATGCCTGTAGCACACTTGAAATGTTTTTGTTTTTTTAATATGGACATGGCCAGACCCTAATTCATGGTCAGGCATTTGCTGTCAGGAACCGTGGCAGGTGCCACATACCCTTGAAGCTGCTTCAAGGTGAGGCACCAAGTCCCAGCGTGGCTTGGTGCTGCCTGTGCAGAGCAGAAAACCACAGAGCAGCATGGGCCTGATGCACAGCAGATCTCCACGAGGAGAGGATTTGTGTCCAGAATGGGGTATTCCCAGCTGGGGGAACCTGCCCTGTGCTGGGTCTCCTGCAGGACACAGAGAGGGGATGAAAACTAGGTAGGAGTCAGTGTTGGGGAACAAGCCAGCTGGCAGCCCTTCTCCTTAACTTCATCTGTGCCATATCTGCACCCACAGCTGCTGTGTAAATTCCTGTGGTAGAAAGAGCCAAGTGCCCCTGACAGCTCCAGCTGTGAGCAGTCTAACTGCCAGTGGATGGCTTGGAAAGGTATGTTTAAGATGCTCAAGAGGCTTAAAAGTTTCATCCTGCAGCTTGGGCAGCTGGATGCAGAGAATTAACCTGTGACAGCAGCACCCTGCAAGCCTGGAGATAAGCCAGAGCCGAGGGCTGGATGAGATTCACCCTCCAACTCTTCTACCCACAGAGTCCTCCTACCTCACACAGCCTTGCTAAGCACAGTGCGTTGCAGAATGGTTTTCCTTCACCTTGTACCTATCAGAGCATCTTCTGGGGGTACTCATGTGGCAAAACTGAGCACCTGTGCATGGCCAAAGGCAGGAGGGTGTTCAGCTTCCAGCTGGACAAGCTGAGAGGAATCCAGTTCCTGGCAGGCGCCGAGGAGAACATGAACCTTGGGTAAATGTGAGCAATAATCCCCTTTTCAGAGGGGATCTATCTGGGGGATTTGCATCCACTGAGCTGTTTAGCCTCCATTTTAGGTTAGAGCTCTGAGTCTCTGAGTGAATGCAACTGTCTTTAAATAAGGTCAGAGCAGAAAGGCTGCTGGATATCAGGCCAGCATCACAAAGACACAAAGGCAGTGGCAGCCTCATCTCCTTCCACACACAGCTCCAGCCACCTACACGCCAGGCGAGCTCAAGAGTGCAGGAACAGCTCTGCAAATACAAAGATTCAGCTTTTGCAGTGGCTCATTTCCAAAGCATATCTGCTTCTTGGTCTATGTGGTCACACTCCACCTCACAGCCCTCAACCAGCCCTGCAAAGCTTCAGCTTGCTGGTTTCCTCTTGCAAGTGAGGCATAAGGCACAAGCAAACACCTCCCAGTGTTCTCATCACTTCCATTTTGCTAATTATTTTTGCAAATTATGCACCATCCAAAAGCATCTGAGAATTCCTCCCACTTTGCAAATGCATGCAACCAATCTTGCTGTGCACGTGCACGTCCAAAACTTAAGGCAGGATATTCCTGTGGTCAGAACAGGATGAGGCAAATTGGAACAGAGCCAGAGTCCTCCAGTGCTCTTGTAAAGTAAGGATTCATGATCTTTAGTGACAAGTGCTGCTGTACCTCTTGATTCTTCATCCTACCTCAGGCAGCCCAGTGTGCCCTTTACCTCATAGCTCATCTTTGGCTTGGCAGAACAGAGTTTCTCAGGATTTCCCAAGCCCTGCAGGAGACAGCCACTCTTTAAATGCTTCTCACTCAAGTACCAGTTTGAGGCACCACCTTCAGTTTGTGACACAACACTGGCATTCAGAGGACAAACTTCAGCTGAAGCCTGGGTACCAAAAGGTCACAGTGCTCCTCACAGTGCAGATCCCAGCTCTCCAGCCAGACTTCCCTTTGCCTGCTGCTGCAGGCATCTGCCATGCTCGGTACACCAGGATAGTGAGGGGCAGCCTTCATTAGCCCTATTAAAACTGAAGAGAAGGGAGCCTGGATGTGGAAATGTTATCCTGCTGTCTGGCACCAGCACCAGGATAGACAACTTATTGTTAAGAGAGAGAGAGTGTTTTAGGATGGCAATGCAGACACTAGAGAGCTTACCACTTCATTGGGGCTTTCTCATCACCTTGCAGGTACTCCCTTGGCAGCAGGGTGGGAACTTCAGGTGGGCCCCAGGCACCTCGCTAGTTTCTTCTTTCTCCTTGTTTGCCAGTCCTTACTCTCTCCATGCCCTAGGTCCACTGAACCTTTCCCTCAGCATTTTCATCATCCTCATCATCTTTTAGCAATCACTCCCCTTTCCCAGGTGCATGTTGCTGTTTTCAGTTGCCTTACTCCTTCTTGGCTTTCACTGCTCCTTGTGGTATACGCTGTCACCCTGGCTACGTGTCCCTGCTCTACAAGCTGGTTCATCCATTCCCTGCCCCAAACCCTGTCGTCTCCATCCCTTTCCATCTGCGGCCACTTCCACGCTCTCCATGTGTTTTACAATCAGATCAGATACAAACCAGGACTTGCTGATGACGATTGTGAATGCTTTATTACAGAGTTACCAAAAAAATTCAATCTGATAGGGTAAGTAAGAAGACAAAAAAAAAAACCCAACAAAAAACCAAACTCAGCCATGCAAACAAAGTACTCCTAAGTTATTTTAATAAAATGTTATCTCAAGAGCCTCGGGACAAGAGCATGTCCTGGAAACGTGGAGAGTTAATCTCGCATATTTATTAACATTTGGGATTTGTTTTTGGTACACGCTGCTCTCTTCATTTTGATGCTAGAACAGATCTTTGGAGGATGTCTTTATGCCTGTGATTCTTCTCTTTTAATTTATAGTGCTGCAATAAAAATAGCACCGTTGCTGCTCAGTGCTCATGGTGGTGGAGTTAAGCAGGCAGTCGCCACACTGAGACAGAAGCTCTGCCAGAAACGAAGCCTAGCACTGGAGCAATTGCTCACCAAAGGGCTACCTCCTGACTCTTTCCAGAGTGTGACACTCATTTTCTGTCCAGCGCCTCTTATGTTTTATTAAAATAACTTTGCAGGGCTATGCTGCACGCAACAGGATGTTCAGAATTCCACCTTGACCTTCACAGCAGTATCTGATACTGCCTGGAAGACAATCAACAGGCATTTTCTTTCCACACACCATCAGCATTCTGAGCCTGCAGTTACTCGTTGGCAAATTCTTAACAGTTCAGTGAGATACAAGAAAACCTGAGAACGTTGAGATGCCTGAAAACAAGCATTATCACATTTTTTAATGTCTTCTGGACAGCTTAGCTTAGCTTAACTGATTTCTTTTGATTTCCAGGGCTTAAATACATAATTATTACAAAAGCAATACAATGTCTTAACATCGATCGAACGTAACGTTCAAGATTATTTTTATAGTGCAAAAAAAAAAATAATTAAGCCATAAGCCTTATTAGTACAATAAACTGAAAAAAAAGCAAAGGATATTTAAAACAACATTCACATTCAATGTGCAGTTTTGGGTTTGTTTTTTTTTTTTGTTTTGTTTTTTTTTTTAATCCCTGCTTCCATCTTTTGATGTGGAATTCAGAATTCCCATCGGCAAGTGCTACCTGAACGCATCAATAGCTCGTTTCACCTTTTGTCTTTGGAGGAAACTCAGAATGTGTTTTTTTGCATTGGGTTTCTACACACGACTGAAATGGCAGTTCAAGTTGGTAAGTACAAATTAAGACACTGAAAAGCAGGAAAAAATACATACTGAAGGCATCCACCCAAACGGTGGTATAAGTGACTTTTTTTTTTTTCCTATCAAAACCTGCAATTGACACTGTGATTTTCCCTGTCAGCAACTAACTCCACAAATTCTGGTGTCAGCTAATTCAATAGTCAATTTCCCTTAAAATCTTTAGCTCTGGAGGGAGATATTAAGTGCCACCAGTCAGGACAGTCACAGAGACTGTTTGATGTTTCCATAGGTAAGTATGTACACAAGTGAGTATCTCCTTCAGAATGACAGGGATCACGTTCAGCTGGGATCATCAGCAGAGCATTTTCTGAGTATTCCAGTTACTTTACCTTCCAGCATCATAAATATGTGCAACAATTCCTTAATTTGAGACAAAAAGTCGACAGGATTCTTCCGCTGTCATTAGCTCAAATTCTTTTTTGTAGACAATTATCAAGAGCTCTTCAGTAGTCAATTTAGCAATTAAAAAGCAGATCAATGGCTTCATGTAAACTTGTTAAAAACCAAACCTCCAGATAATTTGGCTTTAAAGTGACAAAGTCTTTTGCTTAATATAATTTACTAGGCATGTGAAGAACTAGTGTCCAACTACAACTTAACAACAACAGCAACAAAAAGCAGAGACTGGATTATGTCTGATACTGAAATATCCAATTTAAATATGTGATTTATACAAGGAACCTCCAAATTATAGAATGGTTTAGGTTGGAAAAGACCTCAAAGATCATCCTGTTCCAACCCCCCTCCCATATCATGTAGTTTAAATTTGTTGCAGTGGTATTCTTCATTCCAGCAATAACCTTTCCTATCAGGAGACTGCATCTGAACTAAAACACCCTAACCTGTAGTTCCCAACCAGAGAGCATCAATGTTGTCCCTCTGCTCTGAAGCAGAGTAGGCTTCCTACCCAGAGAAACAAAGAGGCTGCCATGCTCACTCTCCAGATACCCATTCTGTAGCCCTAAGCGAATCCTGTCAGCTTACCTACAATTGTTAGGTTTAGCCTAGCAACATATCTTGCAGAAAAGTGTTAAAAATAGATGAAGTAACTAACAAGCCATCTTCTGTATTCCAAAAAATCACAGAAATCTACGTTTTAAATATTTATAGAAGCATGTGTGCTGGTGACATCATCAACTCTTACAACCTGAGCCTTCCGTACATGTTGCACAGCTGGAAAAAGGCCCTTGAGATAAATGAGAGAAATAAAATCCAGGAGAAGAGATTTCCTAATGTTGAGCCCCAGTTCCTTACAAAGCAGCACACATTTCACTGATGCACTCTGCTCCTTATTTTGGCCCTGCCTCTCTCCTAAAACCAGCTTCATAAGCTGTTATTACTCCAATTACAAAAAAGGATTAAAAAAAAAAAGACACCCTCTTAAAATGTTGTATATGGAGTTCTGGACTCCCAAAGTAAAATGTCTAAGCAGTTTCATATTCTTGCTATGAAACACTAAATAAAAAAAAAAAAAAAAAAAGGATGCTTATACTGAGCCCAAACTGCATTTTATGCATTGCATCAAGAGAGTTCTCTGTGTTGGTGGAGAATTCCACACCTTTAGAAGTCCGACATGTGCAAAAATCAAATTACCTTTTGGAGAAAAATTCCAGTTTAAAAAGCTGAATGGGATTCCATATGCCACAAACCAATCATCTTAAAACCAGCCTCAAAGAAAACTGTACAAAATTTGTTTCGAATCTTCCCTGTACACCCCCCCCCCCCCCCCCCACCAAAACACACACAAACATTTACGATGNCTGTACACCCCCCTCCCCCCCCCGAAAAAAAAGGCACTAAGTGATTTAAGTGTGCAAATGGCTTCGTAGAAGAAACAGTGTGCAAACGGAGCCTGTTCCCTTAGCTCCGCATTCTTCAGTGATTTCCCAGAGACTACTGCTGTGAACTCTACCTACCCTGCTAAAGGACTCCCTAAATAGCAGAAGGCAGTCAGTCCACAGAATCACAGGTGTCTTTCACTCTCTGATTGAAGTCCTCAGGCTGATCAGCGTACACATAATGACCTGCACCAAGGATAGCCTGGAGGGGAAGGCGAATAAACAGGTCAAACTCACAGCAATCCAAGAAACAAGCAAACAAAAGGGGAATGGGAATGTGCTGGAATGAGGCTAACTGCAATATTTTAATGAGGACAGGCTGAAAGAGTTGGGGCTTTTCAGCCTGGAGAAGAGAAGGCTTCGAGGAGACCTTATAGCAGCCTACCAGTATCTGAAGGGGGCTACAGGAAGGCTGGGGAGGGACTGTTCACAAGGTCTTGTAATGACAGGACAAGGGGGAATGGGTTCAAATTGGCAGAGGGGAAGATTTGAACGGGATGTTAGGAAGAAATTCTTCACAGTGAGGGTGGTGAGGCACTGGCACAGGTTGCCCAGGGAGGTTGTGGCTGCTCCCTCCCTGGATGTGTTCAAGGCCAGGCTGGATGAGGTCTTGAGCGACCTGATCTAGTGGGAGGTGTCCCTGCCTATGGCACAGGGGGGTTGGAACTGGCTGATCTTTGAGGTCTCTTCCAACCTAAACCATTCTATGATTCTATGAATGAGAGAAATTAGATTGTAGGTTGAGAAAGGAAAAACACAGTGATGACTCCTTCACTCATAGGCTTGCTGAGGCGTACAGAAGTAAAAACTCAAACACGGATAAGGCAGAGCTGCTCGGGTCTGAGCTCTGGGCTGTTGGTCCCTTTCTCTTCCCCTGCCTTCCAGCTGGATCTGTGTAACTCAACTAATCAATTCCTTAAATCAGCAATCAGCCTGGAAGTCATCTCCACACCGGTATTAAAAAAAAAAAAAACAAAACACCAACACCAAACATAGATACAATTTGAACAAATCCACCAAGTAAACAAACCAAACGCTTTAAAAAAAAAAAAAAATCAACTTACGATTGTCTTCACGTAGGAATTTGGTCTCAGAGACTGGATGGTGCTGCCAGAATTGCCATCTATACATGAACGTGCTCCATAGACCACGGTGATAGGAATGTCTTGGTCCATCTGCGGGATGCGCTGCAGCATCGGTCTTTTGGCCCACCCGTACGGGATAGTCATGTTCTTGAAAGCTGTTTCACCACTTCAGAAGCCATTCAAAAAGAGCAAAACCAGTCACATTTCCATAGGGTCTGTGTTTTGTCTCTGCCTTTTGGTAACAGGATGCAGCAGTACTCCAGGCTGAGATTTTTTTTCTTTTTTTTTTTACTATTAAATTTTCAAGGTTTGGGTGTAATTTGCAACAGAAGGATTCTAGGTTTTCACGCTACTGACTGATACCATTAAAAGTATGAAATGCCTTATTTTTAAAGCTTTTAAAGGTATTATTTACTAATTAAACTGCTGTAACACTATTTGTATTGAAAATTCTTACCCAAACTGTCTTGTTATTAACAGACAGGTAGCTCAGAAGAAATAACAGGATTAGGGTAACCTTTACACTTCTTCATTTCTGGAA
Source organism: Psilopogon haemacephalus (assembly GCA_013396835.1). Lineage (NCBI taxonomy): Eukaryota > Metazoa > Chordata > Aves > Piciformes > Megalaimidae > Psilopogon > Psilopogon haemacephalus. Next base: position 1,218,914 of record VWZI01007031.1, on the reverse strand, counting down.
TTCAGAAGAAGTGCAATGCTTGTTTTTCTCCCCTTCAGTTAATACAACAGAATGGAATGGAATGGAATGGAATGGAATGGAATGGAATGGAATGGAATGGAATGGAATGGAATGGAATGNGAATAGAATAGAATAGAATAGAATAGAATAGAATAGAATAGAATAGAATAGAATAGAATAGAATAGAATAGAATAGAATAGAATAGAATAGAATAGAATAGAATAGAATAGAATAGAATAGAATAGAATAGAATAAGCCAGGTTGGAAGAGACGTCCAAGCTCATCCACTCCAACCTATCACCCAGCCCTAGCCAATCAACCAAACTATGGCACTAAGTGAAACACTGGCACAGATTGCCCAGGGAGGCTGTGGCTGCTCCCTTCTTGAAGGTGTTCAAGGTCAGGCTTGATGAGGCTTTGAGTGATCTGTTCTAGTGGAAGATGTACCTTCCTGGGACCTGGATGATCTCTGAGGTCCCTTCCAACCTACATCATTCTATGATTCTAAGTGCCCCATCCAGGCTTTTCTTGAATGTCTTCAGAGACAGCAACTGCACCTCCCTGGGCAGCAAACCCACTACAGCAGCCCATTCCAATGCAAATCACTCTCTCTGAGAAGAACTTCCTCCTAGAATCCAGCCTATACCTCCCCTGGCACAACTTGAGACTGCATCCCCTCCTTCTGTTGCTGCTTGCCTGGGAGAAGAGCCCAACCCCCACAAACAAACAAAATGTTAGCTCCCACAAATGAACAAAACAAAACAAACCTCCCCCCCCTGAAAAACACCCAACCCCCCAAATAAGACCCACCAAAAAAACCAAACAACATTAAAAAAAAAACCCCAAAGCAAAACCCCAAACCCAAATGAACAACAACAAAAAAATCCAACAACACACAGCAACACAAGACCCCAAATCGACCAACCAAAAAACCATGGCCATGGCCATTGGAGGGAGCAGCAAATAAAAGACAGACTGAAAGACCTCAAAACAGGCACTGGGAAGCTCACACTCACCTGGGTGACTGCACATTGCAATGATAGATATATTCAGCCACGGTGTTATCATCAAACATTGATGAGTATTTCCGCTTGAAATCTGGTCTTAAACGCTGGACAAGGCTTAACCCTGTTAAAACAGACAGCGTCACTCAGGGAGGGGTTTGCACAGCTGCATCAGGCTGCCCACTGTGATGAGCATTTCTCACCACAAGCCTTGAAAGGTGCACCCTCCAACCTCGTGGCTAAGCTTGATGACTGCTAGACCCAGGTACAGTTCCATCGCTTGCATGAGTTTAGAAAACAGGATGGCTTCACACCAAGAGGGAGTGAAAGGATTCTATGCTGCGTGAGGAGGGGACAATTAAGCTCCTGGTAAGCACACTTGGGGAATGCTTGAGAAGGGCTGCTTGAAGCTGCAGAGGAAATGGAACAGGAACCAGCAAAAGGGACGAGCAGAATTATTTTTTCGCTGCCACTTCAGCCTCACACGATACCAGAACTGCCTCCCTCCTTGCTCTGGGTGAGCCTAAGCATCCCACCTTTGAGAACCAGAAGCACTGTTGAAAAAGCAGGGCTTTATTTCTTCCTTAAATGTAAGTCTATGTTCTCCTTTTAGGTAAGTGTTCTTCTGAAGCTACTTCACCTAACTACGGTGATGAACTAGATGAAAGAAGTCTGTGCTGAAAAACAGATGTAGAAATCCTGACTTAGAATCGTAGAATGGTTTAGGTTGAAAGGGACCTCAAAGCTCAGCCAGTTCCAGCCCCCCTGGTGCCATAGGCAGGGACACCTCCCACTAGAACAGGTAGCTCAAGGCCCCATCCAACCTGGCCTGGCCAATGTGATCTTTGATATTATTGGATGATTCTGTGCTCCACAACCACCCTGGGCAACCTGTGCCAGTGTCTCACCACACTGACTGCAAACAACTGTCTGTGCAGTGATGCTGATGTCACCTCTCTTCCACCTGTCACTGGCCAAAGGCCTGGTGCCAGTTACACAGAGCTTGTCACAGTGCCCCGAGATCAGACTACTGTGGCACACCCTTACATGTGCTGTAAATTGACTCACAGAGCCAAAAGCAGTGCAAGAGAAAAGAACTCCCTCAGGAATCAGCCATTTAAGTCCTGAAACAGTGAAGATGTTGCCAATGTTCTGCCATTTGCTCTGCTGGGTCGTGTGTGCAGACTGTCAGCTCATCTTGAGCCTCTCGTCCACCCAGACCCCCAGATCCTATTCCTCAGGGCTGCTCTCCAGCCACTCCCCACCCAGCCTGGAGCTGCGCTTGGGATTGCACCCAAGTAGCTCAAACTCACCAAAGGGTCCTGCTATCCTCAGCCCAGCCAATGGATTAAAGGGACTCAGTATAGCCCCTAGAGCTTTGATCCAGATTGGGATTGGCCTTTCGTGTTCAGCGTTGTCAGGCCTCTCTGGAAAACCCCAGGGCTCCACCAAGATAAGGTGTTTGACCCTGTTGAGAGGAAAAAGTGCAGAGGTTTAGTGCATTATCACTTCAACTGAGTACCATGGAAATGTGCTATCTGTGGACTATGCAACCTGTCTTAGTCACTGCTGTCAAAGTGGCTTATTACCCAGTTTCTGATTCGTCAACAGTTTTGCTTTCAATTGCTACCTAGAGAGCCTGAATTGCAGTCAGTCACGTGTAGGGACATGGCAGCACGTGTCACAAAGCATTCAGCAGACACCCAGTGCCACACACACACAGGACAAAAAGGCCAGCCCTGTTGGGAAAAACAGCCTAACCTCTATGCTCATTCAGCTGGAGTCGCAGGAGCACTCTGAGACAACAAGAAGACAAGAGCATCTGCTCCACTGAAGTGAACTTGGCTAGAAATCTTTTTAGGAGCCATGTAAGATCTCCATTGTAAGAAGAGAAAATCATAGTATGAAAGCCAAGTCTGAACTGAGAGAGGCAGAGAAAAATTAGCAGATATATTTATTCTAAATTTATTTCGTTTGGGTCATGAATGAAACATCAGATAGACAATACATGTTACTCAAGGGAGTCTCAGTATAGAGAGCTTGGGGGAGAGCACAGGAGAGAGCATAGAAGAGAGCATGGCAGAGAGCACAGGAGAGAGCATGGCAGAGAGCACAGCACAGAGCACGGCATAGAGCACAGGAGGGAGCACGGCACAGAGCACAGGAGAGAGCACGGCACAGAGCATGGCAGAGCATGGCAGAGCACAGCACAGCAGAGAGCACGGCACAAAGCACGGCACAGAGCACAGGAGAGCATGGCAGAGCATGGCACAGAGCATGGCACAGAGCACAGGAGAGCATGGCAGAGCACGGCACAGAGCACGGCACAGAGCACAGGAGAGCACGGCACAGAGCATGGCAGAGAGCACAGGAGAGCATGGCACAGAGGATGGCAGAGAGCATGGCACAGAGCACGGCAGTCCTCAGCACATGCAACTAGCAACTGCTTCCTGCTGTGAGTCCTCCTCAAGCAAAAAAACTCTTTCATTTTGGTAGACTGGAATTTTCCACCTACTCTAACTGTTCTAGATACTGTCGATTTCTGGAAAAAAAAAAAATCTATCTTACTTTCAACTACCGTTTTGCCTATTTAAGGTGATTTTCAATGCAAGCTTCATCATCTTTACTTTCTTCTTCCTGACTTCCTCCTCTTTCAAAGCCACAAATATATTTAATACAGCATAGTTCTTAGTGCCTAAAACGGTGTCAGAAGTGACTCCGGAGGCTATTTCTGGACTATAATCAGTTGGGAAACTAAAAATCTGTGCTTGAAATGAGGGGTTGAAAAGGATTAAGCTCACAAAGATGTGCCTTGGCTGTCAGCTCAGCGATCAGCACATTTGCAAACAGCAGCAAACATCAACAGTGGGAGAGGACTGGGTAGAATTTAACTACTCCAATTAAGCAGGAGAGATTAGAGGCTAAACGAGCACAAGCAACAAGGCAGAGTGGCACTACAGAGAACACAGCAAACACGTGAATAAAAACAAAGAAAGCTTTTTCCTTTTCAAGTTTTCTTTCTCCACTCTCTCTTTTCTACTGGACATAATCCAGGATAATGGGAAGTTTAACACCAGAGTTATTCTGAAAGCAGTGGTCCAGAGGGAGGAGTGTTTGAAAATCACAACCTACCACCACCCAGGACTGTTCTAAGTGGGAATCTTTTGGTTAGGAACCTCATCTGTCCCACAAACAACTCTGGGACAACATTCATCTGTGCTTGGAGAAACAGATCTACTTTCCTAACAATATGTTGCCAGAATCCCTTAAGCTTCTAATGCATTGTTAGATAATCTGGTCGAAAGCTGTGCTATAATTATCACTTGAATCAATGCTGTCTTAAGATCTTACCAGTCAAGCAGCTAACATTAGGGGGCTGCTTTCATTTCGGAGAAACCTTAATACAACTGAAACACTCCCAAATGAAGTAGCCCCAACTTAAGCACAGTGAGGCGTGAGAGAAAAAAAAAAGTCACTCTCAAGGTAAGTAAGCAGGGGGCAGAAACAAGAGCCCCATCCAAAAGGATGCTTCAGAAAAGGGGTAAGGGACTTGTAAATGATCAAGCAGTTAGCCAAAATTTGCTTTATGCTGGAAAGGATCCCGGGTTTGTATCCTCATATTTCTTGCCTGCACCTTTGGATTTAGACACATACCAACTTTCCCATGCCAGCCAGCCACATGAGCCAGTTGTCATCCACTTAAGACAGAAAAAGGGAAAGTGCTTCAGCAACAAAATCAAAATCCCCAAATAAGAGGCAAAAAAAAAGGTATGTGGCATAAATGAACGTGAATGTAAAGAATGAGGAATGGTTTGTGCAGTACATCTGTCAAATTTACATCTGGCTTTTCACAGCAGCCCACTGTGTGGAGCAAAACAAAAGTGATGTCTTCTGCTGACACAGAATGACCTCAGCTCAGGGAATCACAGCTCACTAGGAGCTGTGCAGCCAGACAAGCTAAAAAAGACTTTGCTTAAAGGGAAACAAGACTTAGTTTTAGGAGAAAAAAGACCTAGGTTATGGGGAAAAAAAAGACCTAAATTATGGGGGGAAAAAGACCTAGATTATGGGGAAAAAAAGACCTAGGTTATGGGGGGAAAAAAGACTTAAATTATGGGGGAAAAAAAAGACCTAGATTATAGGGAAAAAAAGACCTAGATTATGGGGAAAAAAAGGACCTAAATTATGGGGAAAAAAAGACCTAGATTATGGGGAAAAAAAAGACGTAGTGTGGGCAGGGGGGAAATGGATTAGCTGATGGCCACAATGTAGTGTAAAAAACTGTTGATGCAATCCCATTCTAAGAGGGTTGTTTTGCACAGAAACATGAAGTGGAATAGCAACAATTGAAATCAAACAGTCACTAAAACAATTGTTAGATCTTCATGCTGGAACATGCCAACTGCTACCATACAGGCAGGAATTATGTTCATGTAGACATAAATTATGTACATAGGGGAACTGTGATCAGAAGCCTCAGTGTTAGCCATAATGATATGAAGTATGGCAGAAACCAATGTTTAATGAGAGATGTCACAAAATCTTTGTGACAAACCATTCCTCATCTTGTCACAGGATCTTTGCTGTTTGGACCTTTGTAACCTGCCAAGGGGGTACTGACCAAAACCAAAGAGGAACAGAAAGGAGACAGAGAAGCATGTTTATCACACCAACTTGTTCCTGTTCACCTGGAAAACAAACCATACAACTACCACTTTGGTCTTAAAACTCAGTGACTGTGCTGATTTAAAGAAAACTGACACTGACTGTGCTGATTTAAAGAAAACTGACACTGACTTAACAGAACCTAGAGAGAGATTAATGAAATAAAGTATCTTAAAATCAGCATTCAAATACACCAAATTGACTCCTTCAACCTTTTGTTTTCACATACCTTGATGGGTATTTTAATGAGTAAGCAGCAGCCAGGAATCCACCCAGGTTGTGTCCAAGCAAAATCATTTTTTCTAACCCCACCTCCTTTCTCCACGCTTCTATGGACTCCACAAACTGATTTTCGGCTTCCCGAGCGTCGGTGTCAAATTGTGGTCTACTGCTACGTCCAAATCCCAAGAGGTCAAAAGCATGAACGGTCCTGTTCTCACTGAGATCTTCAAAATTGAGAGCCCACAGTCCAACGCCTCCTCCAAACCCATGCAGCAGAACAAGAGGAGTTTTGTGTGAAAATTCTGGAGAGAAGGTCAGTGTCCATATTTTATTTCCATTGGCTATGTACACGTATCGCTTATTGTATGTCCTGGTGATACCTGGGGAAAGAGTGGGGAAATAACAACAGAGGCAACAACAAAGATGTTCATAGATATGCCTGAGAAGGTACCAACTATAACCTGCAGAAACCACTATTTTAAATCATAGAATCGAGCAGGCTGGAAGAGAGCTGCAAGCTCATCCAGTCCAACCTAGCACCCAGCCCCAGCCAATCAACCAGACCATGGCACTCAGTGCCCATCCAGGCTTTGCTTCAACACTTCCAGGGATGGGGACTCCACTACCTCCCTGGGCAGCCCATTCCAATGCCAATCACTCTCTGCCAACAACTTCCTCCTAACATCCAGCCTGAACCTGCCCTGGCACACCTTGAGCCTGCGTCCTCTCCTGTTGCTGCTTGCCTGGCAGCAGAGCCCAACCCCACCTGGCTACAACCTCCCTTCAGGCAGCTGCAGAGAGCAATGAGCTCTGCCCTGAGCCTCCTCTTCTGCAGGCTGCACACCCCCAGCTCCCTCAGCCTCTCCTCTTGGGGCTGTGCTCCAGGCCCCTCCCCAGCCTTGCTGCCCTTCTCTCAGCACCTTCCAGCACCTCAACATCTCTCTTGAATTGAGGCAACCAGAACTGGACACAGCACTCAAGGTGTGTCCTGAGCAGTGCTGAGCACAGGGGCAGAAGAACCTCCCTGCTCCTGCTGCCCACACTGCTCCTGCTCCAGCCCAGGATGCCATTGGCTCTGCTGCCCACCTGGGCACACTGCTGCCTCCTGTTCAGCTCCTATCTCCCAGCACCCCCAGCTCCCTCTCTGCCTGGCTGCTCTCAGCCACTCTGTGCCCAGCCTGTAGCACTGCCTGGGGTTATTGTGGCCAAAGTGTAGAACCCTGCACTTAGCCTTGTTCAATCTCATCCCATTGGCCTCTGCCCACCCATTCAGCCTGGCCAGGTCCCTCTGCAGGGCCCTTCTACCCTCCAAAACATCCACAGCTGCTCCTAACTTGGTGTCATCTGCAAACTCACTGCTGCTGGACTCAATCCCCTCATCCAGCTCATCAATGAAGATATTAAACAGGACTGTGCCCAGCACTGATCCCTGGGGCACAGCACTGGTGCCAGCTGCCAGCTGGATGTGGCACCATTGACCAGCACTCTCTGGGCCCTGCCCTCCAGCCACTTCTTGACCCATTTCAGAGTGAATCTGTCCAAGGCATGTGCTGCCAGCTCAGCCAGGAGCTTGTTGTAGCAGACAGTGTCAAAGGCTTTGCTGAAGTCCAGGTAGACTCCATCCACAGCCTGCCATGCACTCACTAGGTGGGAACCTGATGGGAAAAGGAGATGTGGTTGGTCAGCTCCCTTCCAGCTAGGAGCTCCCTTCAAAGCAGAGTGCCTATGAATCAAGTATTTAGATAAGGGGATGACAAAATCTAATTTCAAAGCAATTTATTTCATTGAATGGATGATCTCTGATGTAAATGTTTGAGATATACCTCTTATTAAAATCCAGACACTTACATTTTAGCATTTTGTCCTCAGCTTCTTTAAGGTGCAGCAGGGATGTGGGACACCAGGCAGGAAGCCAGCTGAATAGCCATCCTAACCTACAGCAGCAATGCAAAAACAAATATTGAGCAAGATGGCAATTTTGGGTACCATTTGACACTTTGCAGACACAGGTTTTGCTGCTCTTCACATAAAACCCTGGGTAAATGGCACACCAAGCCCCAGAGCAGTGCATACTGCAAGGGAATTTGCTCTCTCCTGGCTTGGGGTCCTGCTCACAGGCATTTCTTGAATGCTGTTTCTCCACTGTGTGTTCCTCACACAGTGTTTACTGACACAGGCTTTGCAGAGCAGGCTTCTTCTGAGAAATCTGGAGGCCACCAGCCCTTATGCCACCCTGACAAGCTTGGCAGGATGCATAATACAATCACTGGTGTTTCCAGACTCAAGTTCCCTTGGACATCTGCCTGCACGTACATGACCTTGCATGAACCCTCGACTTCCAAAAAAGGAACCAAATTGCTCAGCCCAACCTGAGCTGATTCATACCCCAGATACATAATGCACAGGTTTACTGGAGCTAAGCAAAAGCCCAGGGCCTCCATTAGCACCTTGGAACTGAAGTCCCAGAGGAAAACAAAGCAGCAGTTTGCACGAAGAGAAGCTGCTTTCCCAGTTGCCAGTTACTATCTTGGTAGCACTATCCCAAACATGAGAGCAAGAGGAATGACTCAGCCAGCAGCATTGCCTCGCAGCAGTGCTTCAAAGGACACAGCAGCTGGGCACAGCTCCTCCTGGGTGCTCCTTTATACCTTGTTTTCAAGGTGGAATCCTCTTTTTTCCCCTCTCCTGTCCTTTTCTGAAGGGGCTCAGACTACCAGTGCAAGGGCTTCTGCTGCAGGACCTCAGACCATTCCTTATTATGAAGACAATCAACTCACACTACTGCTCTGAACTCCTTTCCTACCATTCCTTATTATGAAGGCAATCAACTCACACTTCTTTCCTGCTCTCAACTCCTTTCCCATTAGTGCTTCCAGGACTGAATACTGCAAATATTTGTTGTGCAATAACCCATGTTAGAAGACCTTAAGGTCACTAACGTTCAGCTTTCCACAGAGTACAACACACTCTGATGACAAATTACTTAGCTCTGCCTCCCAACACTCTTTACCTCCTTCTGACCTTTTTAAGGGGTGAGAAGCTACTCCAGAGGCATAGCTGCTAAGTCCCTGGCACCACAGGGAAGGCTTTCTGAGGACACACAGGGGGTTTGCAAGCAGTCACTGTTCAAATGCAGAGAAACATGTTAAGGGATGTAAAGAAAAAAACAAAACAACAAAGCCAAACAAAAATCAGCACAGGGGATTAGAAAGGATCCCATCACCCATGCCCACTGTCACCCAGTATGATTTACCAAGCTCTGACTGTTCTCTAAATGACCTTCAAAAAAATCCAGGGGGGCTACAGGAAGGCTGGGGACTCACAGCTCAGCCAGTTCCAACCCCCCTGTGCCATAGGCAGGGACACCTCCCACTAGAACAAGTCACTCAAAGCCTCATCCAGCCTGGTCCTGAACACCTCCAGGGAGGTTGTGGAGCACAGAATGCAATCAAAGATCACATTGGGCTGGTGGAAGCGGAGTGGCAGTGGCTCAGTTGCTTTCTAGAGCTCAGCTGAAAGATACTCAGGAGGCTGTCTGCTGCAAACAGGGCCACAAAGATGATCAGAGGGCTGGAGCAGCTCTGCTATGAGGACAGGCTGAAGGAGTTGGGGCTTTGCAGCCTGGAGAAGAGAAGGCTTTGAGGAGACTTTATAGCAGCCTTCCAGTATCTGAAGGGGGCCTACAGGAGAGCTGGGGAGGGACTGTTCACAAGGTCTTGTAAGGACAGGGTGAGGGGGAATGAGTTCAAATTGGCGGAGGGGAGATTTGAACGGGATGTTAGGAAGAAATTCTTCACAGTGAGGGTGGTGAGGCACTGGCACAGGTTGCCCAGGGAGGTTGTGTCTGCTCCCTCCCTGGCTGTGTTCAAGGCCAGGCTGGATGAGGTCTTGAGCGACCTGATCTAGTGGGAGGTGTCCCTGCCTATGGCACAGGGGGGTTGGAACAGGATGATCTTTGAGGTCTCTTCCAACCTAAACCATTCTATGATTCTATAATGCCACTTCTCCCTAGCTGCTTGAATGTTGATTTGAACGGAGAATTTGCTGCCACTGCACAGCTTAAATTGCCCAAGGGCAGCTTTCAAAAGAACTGAGAATCAAGTAGAGGCAGAGGCACAGTGAACATGACCCTCCCATCCACCTCCACTAATTGGATCAAATTGGATGAAGAATGTGGCAAACAGGCAACTCAGATCCTAGCATTCTGTCAGCTAGATCCATCCATCCAGCTTGTGAGAACTGAGTACAGGCATGACAACTGATGGATCTGCAGCCAGTTACAAATCTTAACATGCTCCACAAAAAAAAAACAAAACAAAAAAACACCTCTTGAAAGCTTAGATAACACTAAAGAAATGAAAGCAGCTATTCTGACACGGAGGCACACACTCCAACAGCTGATTTCTGGCTTGGAATGTGGATTTAAGAAGGAAGCTCCACCACATAAAGATGTTTTGACAAATATTCAGCGAAAGCTGATGGGAATTCTATCTAAAGTGATAAAAATGCATGCACACAGGTAGCTCTTTCCAAGCTTGCATTTTACTTACATGAGATTCACACTGAGTGCATGATTACAAGGTGTACTCAACAGAGGTTGCTCTCCCCTGTACACCACCACTACAGAGACAGTTCTAACAATCCATGCAAAGCCTGTGTGGCTGAAGAGCAAAACACAACAGAACTCTGCTAAATCACAGCGAGCAAAAGCAACACCACTTTGCCTTCTGCTCATCTACAGAAAACTGCTGGCGTGGTGAGGCAGAGCATGCAGAGCTCTTTCCACACTTACTGACAGTTCACGGAGAATTTTGACGTTAGTAACATAAAGTTCCAACCCAGAGCAAGAGCACAGGCTGAAACATGCACCAGTGGCACTGGGGAGAGCAGACCTTGCTCTCATGAAGATTACTTGGACTTCAAAATGCTGTCGACAGGGAAAGCAGAGCTCAGGCTATGCAACACTTACACAACGCTCACGGGCAAAAGATGATGGGAACTGAACTGAAAGGAGGAGCAAAGGAGCTGCGGATCTGCTCTCTGTTTAAGCCCACAATTTACCTTGAATGTAGGTTGTTCAACAAATCAC
>VWZI01007031.1:1193958-1204518 GCA_013396835.1 Psilopogon haemacephalus | reverse complement strand
TTTTTTTTTTTTTTTACATTTCTTCCATCCCTTTCTAGCAATACTCAAAGGTGTCCATTTTCAGGGCATTTGCTTTTGCAGTACCTACCACAAGAATGAAGTTTGTTGTGGACTGCCATCCGAGCCTGCAGCCAGTAACACTCACAGGGCTTACAAAATAGGCACATTAGCACCCAGTGCAAGAATCTCATTAAGCAAGTGTGCAATAATGAAGAAACCATGCACGGGGGCATACAATTATTCCTTATTCCTACTCCTGTTCACCGCTACATAGGTTCCAAACCCACAAACGAGAACAGCATCATATACTCCTTCAAAAAATCACCTCCACAGTGCAGTAAAAGTCAGGTCACAAGCACACTGCAGGCTTCTAGAAACACTGCTGTGCTGGTGCAACACAGCCTGCTCCCACAAGCAAGCCACAAAGATGGGGAGAGAAAGCAACACAGTAAAAGTCAGGTCACAAGCACACTGCAGGCTTCTAGAAACACTGCTGTGCTGGTGCAACACAGCCTGCTCCCACAAGCAAGCCACAAAGATGGGGAGAGAAAGCAACACAGTAAAAGTCAGGTCACAAGCACACTGCAGGCTTCTAGAAACACTGCTGTGCTGGTGCAACACAGCCTGCTCCCACAAGCAAGCCACAAAGATGGGGAGAGAAAGCAACACAGTAAAAGTCAGGTCACAAGCACACTGCAGGCTTCTAGAAACACTGCTGTGCTGGTGCAACACAGCCTGCTCCCACAAGCAAGCCACAAAGATGGGGAGAGAAAGCAACACAAAGAGCCCTGCTGTTGAGAGATGGAGTTTAAGGAGAATAATACTATGTACAACTACCACAGCTGTTTCAGAGAGAAGCAAAACCAGAAGCAGAAGCCAGCTAAAGCATGACCATCCCATCCCCAAGACTGCAGCCAGCCTAGCAGAACAGACCAACACCCCAGAGAGAGGAAGCAAGGATCAGAGACAGGAGGCGACCACCAGCAACAGGAAGCCTCTCCTGTTACAATCTGAACTCCAAGCCCCATCACGCTTTGCTCCAAATAGCTCTTTCGCTTTACATCTGGCATGACCTGAGCACCATATTGAACATTCATCACTAGGTTCAACTGGCCAAACCCCTCTGTAATGTAGAGCACAACCTAGCACTCAGGCTTAAACACTTTCTGGTCCACAAACTGCTACCAGCAAGCAGCTAAGCAAGCTGTCATTTCCTTACACCTCACATCTCTTCTGATGAGCCATTATTCGGCATTTTGATTTAAATGCTAAAATCAAAGGCTCTACAGAAAAATCCTATCAATAAGGCATGGGAGAAGGCAGAGAGAAAGCTGCAGAGGAAATGAGAGCGCTGCACAGACCCACTGAAACTACTCAACCCTGTGCTGGAGACCATGTCTAAGCCACAGGTTAAGTACCAGAACTTGGCATTGCTAACAGCTGTTAAAGTGTTGGTTTTTTTTTACAAACAACGCATTGCATTAAGATTTTGTGGAGAAAAATAAATGATGAAAATAACTAAAATGAAAATACCCTCTTGGTTGTCCTTCAGATGTCAACTTTCTACTGCTTCCCTTTTGTTCGTCCACCTACTGGTGCGCTCCTGCTGCCCTTCGGAGATTGCCTAAGCTCAACTTTGCTTAAACCTCGTCAGCTTTCTCATACCTGTCTAAAGCACATAATTACTTCCCTTAGCTCCAAACGTGCTAGGCACAAAGCCCACTTGCACTCAAGTGTGAATACACAGAGGCTGTTTCACTACAGATGACTTACTGCTTGTCTCTCTTTATCACAGTTGTCTATAGCAAGACTTAACACCCATGTCAAAATTCAAGGACTTCCATTCAATGTTTTGGGCTACTTTCACCTCTTGGAAAACATTAGGAAGTGCACAGCCATCTTCACAGCAGACTGTTTGGCCCACACAAGAAATGCTTTCGATGTCAAGGAAGCAGCCTTAAAAAATAGGTGAGAAGTTACATGGGTCTCTGAAGCCACTGCATCCAATGTCCCCTTATGCAAAAGGCCAACATAAAGAGTAAGCCTTTGGTGTCAGTGTCACACCTGAGAACCACACTCATGTGAGAAAAAATATAAATTAGTTTGCTAGCACTAACCTACCTAATTTATCTTTTTTTTTTTCCTCTTTGCAATACTGTCTCCCTTCAATATATGAGTGAACATTCTCAGTGGCAAGAGGCTGTCTTGCATTTTTTTGCTCCAAAATGCATCTTTGCACTTCTGCCTTAACCTCCTTTCTGTTCTCTCCTACAATTCTGAGTTCTTTCTTAATACTTCTGCAGAATATAGAATCATGGAATGGTTTAGGTTGGAAGGGAGCTCAAAGCTCAGCCAGCCCCAACCTCCCTGTGCCACAGGCAGGGACACCTCCCACTAGAACAGGTCACTCAAGGACTCATCCAACCTGGTCCTCAACACCTCCAGGGAGGGAGCAGCCACAGCCTCCCTGGGCAACCTGTGCCAGTGTCTCACCACCCTCACTGTAAACAACTTCCTCCTCATATCCACCTTCAATCTCCCCTCTGCCACTTCAAACCCATTCCTCCTTGTCCTGTCATTACCAGACCTTGTCAATAGTCCCTCCCCAGCCCTCCTGGAGCCCCTTTCAGACCCTGCAAAGCCACTCCGAGGTCTCCTGGAAGCCTTCTCTTCTGCAGGCTGCAGAGCCCCAACTCTCTCAGCCTGTCCTCATGGCAGAGCTGCTGCAGCCCTCTAAGCATCCTCATAGCCCTCCTCTGGACATTCCTCACCACATTTTCTTGGTGTCACTTAAAATCGTCCTCCTTTACCTTCCTAACCTTATTCCAGATCGATCTCATTCCCTTACACAGCTTCACTGACTTGCAGATTTCTCCTCTCCACTGACCTCTATCCTATTCAGATCCCCATATGGATCTTTCAGAGCCCATGCAAATGCAGACCCTCACCTTTCCTCCCATGCCCTCTTTTCTCTGGCTCTCAACACAAATCATGTACAAAAAAAACTATCGTGAAAGAACGTCAGAGTTGCCAGCAAATACTCAAAAGTTATGAAACAGGGGAATAAAAATCTCCTCAAGAAGCCAGCTTAACCAACCAATAACTAGCAAGGAAGAAGAGACTTTAACAATTTCTCAGCTGTTCAGATTCTCCCATAAAGCTCAGTAAAGTCAGAGATCCTCCTGGCATAGGCACTGCCCCTTTTGGATGGAGGAGGTCTCTAACTGGACCTGCCACCCCCTGAGCAGTCTTTGAAAACCTCTGAGTACCTCCAGATGCACACAATGCTGGCTAAAGGTTGTGTTCATCAACCACCCACGGGCACCAACACTACTGCAACCCCACAAATCATTGCTCCACTTCAGTTTCCACTGGGACTATGACCCCCCCTGCTCACTGGTACCCTTAGCCTGCTTTGATAGGTTTTGTAGTAAAGACTTTGCTTGATAGGTGGAAAGTTTGCACTTGACCCAGACAACTAATAATATCAAATTTTCTAATATCTTATCCTGCTTTGATAGGTTTTGTTGTAAAGACTTTGCTTGATAGGTGGAAAGTTTCCACTTGACCCAGACAATATCAAATTTTCTAATAATATCAAATTTTCTAATACTGCTCCTTTAACCAATAGAATCCTAAAGGTAAATTTAAAACTACTACAGAATTACTGTTTAGTTTTTTTAAAAAACTATTTAAATGTAAAACTACTACATAATTACTTCCTCTGCTTATGGTGTTTTTCCTTCAAGGACCTGAGCCAAACGGCTGAATCGTCCAACCAGGTTTATTTTCTTATGGAGGCTAATGGCATCCTGGGCTGGAGCAGGAGCAGGGAGGTTCTTCTGCCCCTGTGCTCAGCACTGCTCAGGACACACCTTGAGTGCTGTGTCCAGTTCTGGGGCCCTCAATTCAAGAGAGATGTTGAGGTGTCAAGAGAAGGGCAGCAAGGCTGGGGAGGGGCCTGGAGCACAGCCCCAAGAGGAGAGGCTGAGGGAGCTGGGGGTGTGCAGCCTGCAGAAGAGGAGGCTCAGGGCAGAGCTCATTGCTCTCTGCAGCTGCCTGAAGGGAGGTTGTAGCCAGCTGGGGTTGGGCTCTGCTGCCAGGCAAGCAGCAACAGGAGGGGACATAGCCTGAAGCTGTGCCAAGGCAGGTTCAGGCTGGATGTTAGGAGGAAGTTCTTGCCAGAGAGTGATTGGCATTGGAATGGTCTGCCTGGGGAGGTGGTAGAGTTGCTGTCCCTGGAGGTGTTGAAGCAAAGCCTGGATGCGGCACTGAGTGCCATGGTCTGGTTGATTGGCTGGGGGCTAGGTTGGGCTGGATGAGCTTGGAGCTCTCCACCAACCTGCTTGAATCAATGATTCAATGATTTCCAGCATAATTGTCTTGGCCAAGTAATCACTGGGGGAGATGAGGATTTCCTACAGGAGGCAGCAGAAACCTTCAGGCCAGACACTGAAACTGCTTTCAAAAGAATTTATTTTCATCTACAGCTGACAGTAAGCACGCAGCAGACACAGCATGGGATCCCCTGCAAGCCCAGTGGTGGCAGTGGAAGCCATGCACTTGAATGCTGCTTCTCCAAAGGTGGCAACCAGTGTTTGGTGAGGCCACAGGAAAGGAGCAGCAGAGCCTGCCCTGCCATCCAGACAGCAAGGTCCAGCAGCTGAAGGCAGCCCACAAGAAGGCTGGGAAAGGACTATTCACAAAGGCATGTGGCACTAGGACAAGGGGCAATGGTTTTAAACTACAGAAGGGGAGATTTAGATTGGACATTAGCAAGTTCTTTACTATAAGGGTAGTGGAACACTGGAACAAGTCGCCCAGGGAGGCAGAGGAGGCCCCAGCCCTGGAGTCAAACAAGGTCAGGCTAGATCAGGTTCTGAGCAACCTGATCCAGCCGAGTGTGTCCCTCCTGACTGTGGGGGTGGAGGGGTGTTGGACTACATGACCTCCAGAGGTCCCTTCCAATCCAATGCTTTCTATGATTCTATGATCTTGACAGTTCACTGAAGCATCTTGGTGTGGCCTTTCCTCCTACAGTCTAACATTAAAACAAGTTTCAGAAAGTGTGGAGGAGAAAAAAAAGTTTTCAGCTTAGAGACGTCCAGCCTGTGGCATTCAAACCTCCAAGACAATATTTCCTAAGGCAGTCCTCCTTAGAAATCCTAAAGAACTATGAAGAACTAAAGAAAATCTCCTTTAAAGTTGCAAACATATTTACTGAATTATAAATTAAATGGATGGGATGCCCAGTTTTACTTATTTTGCTCTTAAGCTGTGAAGCAATGTCCAGGGGCCTCACTGCTGCCTCCTGAACACATCTTGACCAATACTGTGGTCCTTTGGTAACTTCCTGCCATCAACTAATTTCCTGCTAGGATGAGGAAACTCAAAACACGGTGAGTAAATGTACAAATGAGCCTAACTGAAATCTCAAAAACCCCTTGACAATGGGAAGTATTTCAGGTATGAGCCAGAGAGGCAATGTAAAATGGGAAAAGCAAATGAAAACAAACAAGAGAATCAAACACAAAAAAAAATAAACCAGGAAACTCTTCTCTAAATCTCTGCCCTAACCACGAGGCAAGGAACACCTAATAAACAGGGAGATTTAAAGAGGAGATCAGAGTGAGTAAAAAGAGGTGATGAGAACTTCATTACAATTATCTTTATGGTTTTTTTACATAATATTTCCCTATGGTTGCCAGCCAGAAAAAGCTGAACACTACTGCTCTACCCTCTACTGTGTTTAACCAAGCCTCTCACAGGTGCATTACGATGAAATTCTTCTTTTTCTGTCACTGGAATGAGACAATATCCCCTATTGTCTTTCACCAGCTTTCATTCTCTCCACTTGAGTCTGAATGGAGGGAGAAGAGAGCTCTTCCTGATGAACGCAGACCTTCTCTTCCCAAATCCACATAAAAACCATTAGAAACAATCCTGCAAGTGCCCGAAAACCTGCTCATACCCACACTTTCAGATGAGCACACAGGGGCAACACAAAAGGCATGAAGCACTGAAGCTATGACTGGACCAAGCCTGCCAGCAAATAATAAGCTCAGAAAAGAAGGAAATGTCTCTTAACTTTGTCACATGTGTGACTTCCACGCTGCACTTACGTCTCGCTCACTCTTTAAAAATGCAAGTTGTAGCTACCAGAGCTGCTCTCAGTTGCTTCTGCTACAGGCAAGGCCCTGAGAAATTTTCACAGACTGTTTTTGGCAGCTTACCTGCTCAGATTGTTTTAAAAACTAGAGGATGCAATGAGAAAAAAAAACCAACAAAACCAAAACAACAACAAACAAGCAAAAATGCTGAGTGCCTCTTCATATCATAACATTCTAGGTTAATATTCTAGGTTTTTCCTGTGAACCATCCCACCAAGAGGCAGATGTGCACTCTATACTAAGCCTAAAAAATGAGTCCCCTTTTTTTTTCTTAATGAAACAGATCATTTAAAAACAGGATAATTCTGCAGCATCATAAACAAACTTGAAGATGACACAAAAATAACTGCTTGCAAGTGTTGCAGTGTGTGTTTTAACCTGCCAATGCCAGCCACTTTTTGGTGAGACTACATCGCTTTGAAGCGATCTGAAGCAGCCTCCTAAGTGCAGATCCCTTAATTTTTTTTTTTTTTTAATTTAATGAAAGTTATTTCACTTATCTCAGAGAGGGGGAAACCCACAGCATCCTCTTTGTCTTTTCTGGCTGGTTGGGTGAGTGGGTTTGTGTCGTTCTGCTGTTGTTTTGGTCGGTTGGTTTTTGCTGTTGGGTTTTTTCCCCATACACATACACACACCTTGTATCTGCTATTCCTAGTTACATTATTAGCTTTATGGCTTCAGTCCTGCTGAACCCAGAGTGAATCACTTCTACAGTGAATACGAGACCATCTTTAGTTAACTGCCTCATTCCAAGTGAAGACAGCTGTTGGTACACAGACTCCTCATAAATGGAAACCAGAATGTGGGAAAAACAGTGAGGGTTTAAGGGATGACACATAGGCTCTAATTGCAGGTGTCTGGTGGAGCCAAGAGCAGGATGACCTAGAGGTTGTAAAAACTATGATAAGAAGGTATAACAAAGAACCCACAGTTTGTAGATGTTAAGCAGATGTATTTCGTATCAAGTAGAGATGTGCGAGCTCATATTTTCAGTTAAGCCAATCACTGTGTTAGCTTTAGCTATTCAGATGGGTAAACAGCCAACAGAATTGTAACATGCTGCCTTCTTTAGAATATCTAAGCATAGGTAAGATGGACAAATGCATGTAATAAACAGAACTAGTTTGCATCAAACTGTCTCCCTGTCTCCTTGTTTCATAGAATCATAGATAGAATGCCTGACCATGAATTAGGGTCTGGCCATGTCCATAGAAAAAAAACAAAAACATTTCAAGTGTGCTACAGGCATTTAGAATCATAAAATTACAGAATGTCAGGGGCTGGAAGGGACCTCCAAAGCTCATCTGGTGGAGCCCTCCAGCCAGAGCAGGAGCACCCAGAGCCGATCACGCAGGAACACATCCAGGCAGTCTTCATAGAATCATAGAATGGTTTAGGTTGGAAGAGACCTCAAAGATCATCCTGTTCCAACCCCCCTGTGCCATAGGCAGGGACACCTCCCACTAGATCAGGTCGCTCAAGACCTCATCCAGCCTGGCCTTGAACACAGCCAGGGAGGGAGCAGACACAACCTCCCTGGGCAACCTGTGCCAGTGCCTCACCACCCTCACTGTGAAGAATTTCTTCCTAACATCCCGTTCAAATCTCCCCTCCGCCAGTTTGAACCCATTCCCCCTCGTCCTGTCATTACAAGACCTTGTGAACAGTCCCTCCCCAGCTCTCCTGTAGGCTCCCTTCAGATACTGGTAGGCTGCTATAAAGTCTCCTCAAAGCCTTCTCTTCTCCAGGCTGCAGAGCCCCAACTCCTTCAGCCTGTCCTCATAGCAGAGCTGCTCCAGCCCTCTGATCATCTTTGTGGCCCTGTTTGCAGCAGACAGCCTCCTGAGTATCTTTCAGCTGAGCTCTAGAAAGCAACTGAGCCACTGCCACCCTGCTTCCACCAGCCCACAGCAACCGGTGCCTGTTGCACAAGTTCAGTCACGCTGTTGTCTTCACAGCAGATAAACTGCGTATTAATTCTTTGTGTGCACCTGTCACTAACAATTTGATGATATTTTGCAACTCTTCCTCTCACTGAGGGTTTTAAATAAAAAAAAAATTTCCCGTGATTCGCTTGTTTGTAAATCTCCTGTGGGTCAGAGCTTTGCTTTGCTTCAAAACTGTGAAGAAACCCTGACTTTGGCTGCTGTTAGCAACACCCTAGCAACCTGCAGTGCTGAAGTTTGGTGAAAGCTGGCCCACTGCCTGAATTAATGGAAAAGAAAGAGGATATCTTCTTCTTAAGCCTTTAGTGAATGGGGGAGCTTGCGCTGAGAGATTCCGCATCAAATGGCCTTGATTGTTCAGCAGGTGGACACCCAGAGCATCCTGAAAATCAACTCCCTCGAGCAGCTATCCGGCCAAGTATGCCATGATGCCCTGGGAACTTGATACACTGCTTCTGAAAATTTACCTGGCGATTCCTAGCCCCTGTGTTTTGATCCTGCAATCCTCGCAGGCTACTGAAGTCGAGGGTGCCTGGCGCCGTCTTAGCAGCACTCAGCACTCTGTGTGATCAAACCAGACAGCTAATACAGTTCAGGCTAATGCGCCAAACAGGCATAGCAAACAAACCATGCTGAGGGAGAGCTACTTTAAGAGCCTTACTTAGAAAAACACCTAAAGCATCAACAACAGGCTTTACAAACGACAGGAGTACGAGTGGGTCAGAAAGAACACAGAACCAAGGAGGAGGCTCCGGTTTCAAATGGATGATGTTGGAGAAGGGGGGACGGGGAGGGGGAGATTATTTTGCAAAGCTATTTTAAGCTTGTGAAAAAGGAGGAGTGCACAGCACAGTTATGTAGCAGAGCAAACCGCAGAGCGCTTGGGAAGGGAAGCCTGAGAAGTTTAAGCTCTGTATATATAGCAATAAAGGCATGAGAGAGAGGTTGGAAAAGGTGGGATAGTCCAGTGCTGGTCAGATTGAACTGTGAGAGCAGCAAACTACATAACACAAAATACCAGAGCCTGAAGTTGTAAAAAAAAAAAAAGGCTAAAAAGAGAAGGAGGTCGAGAATGCAGTTTTGAAACATAACAGAGCAGACACATAACAACAAGAAGCAAGCAGCAACATCCTTGAAAGGAAGTCATGAATGCACAGCATGACTTCCATGCAAAGTAACTAAAGAATTTCAAGAGGGATTTCTCAAAATAATACAAGATTTGGTTACAAGAAGGGAGATGGAGAAGAAAAGACAAGAATTGGATTTTTTTGAGGGCCAGATAGTCAGGAATGGGATGCGACATGTGATATTTAAAAGATGGAGAAATGGGGGAAAAGTCATATAAACAGTGCACACAATCGTATATTCACACACCTGACAGCGGGGAAAAAGCACATGTATGAGCACAGCACAGCTAAGGATCTTCTGACAGGATATTTTTTGGACTTGAACCACGAAACCTGATGGGACAAACTGGGAGGTAGGTGACCAGCACGCTTACGACTTACATTTGGTGAAGAGACTCGGAGATAGGATTACTAAATTATTCTGTAGTGGGATAAAGGAGGGCAGACAACATACCCAGGGGCAGGGAAAGGGTGTAAGAGCAGGTCTGCACTGGAAACTCAAGTGTAAAAGAACGACAGGGTATGAGAAAGCACACAAGAGTAAAGAACATGTGAAGGCAAGAAGAGCAGACCACTGGAGAATAACTTTGTTATCACGGAACTATTTGAATGTACACAGACAAAAAGGTACAGTGTCAGACTATGTAACGTCAGGCAGAAGAGTGGTTAATAGCTATAGTGAAGCTATCGAGGTGGAAGTAGTTACAGACAAGTACTGAGAACGTACGTGAAGAACTCGAGCAGGTTAATTTATGCCAAAGGAGTTAAAAGACTTTCTCCTCCTACTCCTATCAAGGATACAGCGGCAGAGAGGCTGACAAACCCTTCCTGTCTGCTCTACATCTAAGAAGGGATGGAACGAGAGGATACTTGAATGTGCGGGCGAAGGCGCCCAAAGGAATGCCGTAGCAGTATATCGAGATGCCTGACTATTGGACTCCGGGTGCAAAGGACGGGCAGTGACAGTGTGAGCGCACACTTACGCCCAAACGATGAAGACAAGCAAGAGCAGTCCGCACGCACAGGCAGGTGCGCCACTGCAGCTGCTGGGGCAGGAACGCTGAAGCTCGCAGGCCGAAGGTGAAGCAGCAGAGGAGAGGCGCCGAGCTCACAAGGAGGCGGCGGGCAAAAGCTGCCGGGAGCCAGCCCCGGCGAGGGCGCATCTCCGACCGCAGGAGGAAGCCATAGCAGGGAGGCGCTCGGTGCGCCAGGGAAAGATGGCAGCCGGCCCGTCCCTACGGGGAGAGGGAGCCAACCGACGCGGGAGCGCTCAGGGGCAGGCGAGGCGGCCGGGACCGAAGGCGCTGCGAGGGGGGG